>CAOLHI010006162.1:0-40151 GCA_948474755.1 Ctenosaura bakeri
CCATTCTCCCAGTGCTGATGCTGCCAAAAAAAATCCAGCTAGACAGAGAACAAGGCAGACATGGGGACTGAGCAGACATAACAAAGACTTTGTGAAAAGGACTTTTTATAAAGTTAACAAAGTTAGGGACATTGTTAACTGAGATATGTCAGTAGTTAATTTGGACTAAGAAAAGCAAAAGGGACACATTGAAATAGTTGCTCAAAGGGTGGGCTCAAGAAAAGTCAGCCCGCAAGTACAGCAAATGTGAAAAAAGAAAGGCAAGCCTCTGCGTGTGTGTGTGTGTGGGCCATTGAAGACTGATGGGTCCTTGCAAAAGAATGACACAAACCATCTTCCTCTGTTATGCCTTCTTCCAGCCTCAGACGTAGCAAAAATTGGCGTTCCTTTTTTTATGCTTTTCCCACTTAGTTTCTCTGATCATTCCATCATTGGTGCAGCAGACGTATGCCCCTTAGCAGCCATGAGGTCGTTTCTTGGGTCGGGGATAGGGAGGTAAAAAGAGGAGGCAGAGGGCACAAGAACTTAGTGCTAAGATGCTGGGTGCCTGCAGCAGGAGACACCCGTGAGTCAGAGAGGGAGAGAGACGGAGAGGGTAGGACAGACCTGCACAACTTGGCAAGTAGGTAAGGGCCAAAATTAAATAGGCTAAACTTCTTTGGGCTGCACATAGGTTTTTAGTGCCTCACTTTCCAAGTAAGTTACAATAATGGTATTATAATGTTTTTTATTTGCAAAATAAATTACCGTTTTGCAAATAAAATAAACCATATTATAAAAAAGAGAAATTAGGGAAGTTTTTCCTAATGTTTAGGGGGAACTTCTTTTCCTGCAGTTTGAAGCCTCCTCTGTGTCCTAGAGCCTTTCCACACTGCACTGTTATAGTGCTATTATTCTACTTTCAACATCCCGTGGGATTTGTAGTTTCCTGAGGACAAAGAGCTCTTTGGCTGAGAGTTCTAAACACCCCTCCCTAAACTGCAAATCCCGAGATTCCACAAGATGATGAAAGTGGAATAATAGAACTATAACAGAGTAGTCTGGAAGAGCCCCTAATCTATTTAGCAGCAGAAAACAAGCTTGCTTCAATTTTAACATGACATCCCTTCTAATAAGAGCTTCACAAAAGTTCCTTTTGGTGAACTACAACCTCCCAAAATCCCAAGTAGCATGATTAGGGAATTCTGGGAGTTATAATCTTAAAAGACAATGCTTTTGAAGTCTGGGTAAGCTTTTATCTCACCAGAGTAGACTTGGTGAATTGTGTGCCTTTGACTCATTTCTGACTTACGGTGACCCTAAGGCAAACCTATCACTGGATTTTCTGGGGCTGTCTGATCCACCCAAGGTCACCCAGTGGCTTTCCATGGCTGAAAAGTTCAAATCTTGCCTCTGCTACAAACTCACCCAGCAATCTTAGGGAAAGCTCCTTCCTTAAATTTCACCCACCACCACTGATACACAACATGGGGAGTGACAACACTGGCCATTTCTGCCCTACACTGTTATAGTGCTATTATTCCGCTTTCAGCATCCTGTGGAATTCTGACGCTTGTAGTTTCCTGAGGCCAAAGAGCTCTCTGGCTGAGAATTCTAAATGCCCCTCCCTAAACTGCCAGCCCCAGGATTCCATAGGATATTGAAAGTGGAATAAGAGCACTGCAACAGAATAGGGCAGAAATGGTCACTGTCTTACCCTCCTGACCTGTTAGGACGACTGAGGTAATGCAGATATGGCAAGTTGTGATTACACAAAACCAGTAAATAGGATTATTGGAAAGACAAGAAAGCTATGCCTTAAGAAATGTAGCAGTGTGTAATGTGCAAAAGATTTGCAAAAGATCAAAGGGAATGGGAACAATTTGGGGTGGCAGAAAAAAAGTATTTATGAGGAAGGGGGAAGAAAACAGATTTGGAAGATAAACAAGAGGAATTTCAAATGGTGGGGAGGGGGGTGGAACTTATGAGAGTGCACGCCAGAATAGACCTAAATTGCATTTTAAAATGCAATCTTTAAATGCAATTTAATTTTTTCCAGTGCAATTTAGGAGGGATGAGGGTGAATGAGGACACTGACCTGTAATAACCTGCTTCCTCCAGAGGGTCCCAGTTTGCTGTGTAACAGCCCATGTTGGCTTGCTCAAGGAGGAGGAGACCACCTCCTTTCTTGACCCCTTCAGCCCCAGCTGGTCTTCTCCTTTTCCTGATCACTTCCACCCTCACCGCCCATCCAAGGGAAATAAAAGGAGAAGAAGCAACTGCTGCCATCTTGTACAAGGGCAAAAGGTAGCATCAGCTCTGCTCTCTGCTCCTCCTGGAGGGAAGGAGGAAGGAACAGCCCAGCCAGGTTCATTCAAAACCATCAGCAATCTAATTGCTGCAACCTCTTTCAACCCTTGCTCTCACAAGCAATGCAGACCACACAAAAGCCTTTGGTGGGCTGCATGCGACCCTGGGCCGTATGTTGTGCAGGACTGGAAAGGACACGAGCGGGGGGATGACATGGAGCAGGGGTTACTCATGTTGATGTAAAGGGGGTCACAGGATAAAAGTTTGAGAACCACTGCCCTAAAGGCACCAAATCCTGGCTGATCTTGGAATCAGAAGACTCAGTCCTAGCTTGTACTTGGGTGGAAAATCGTCAAAGTATACCAGCTGCTGTAGGCTACATTTCGGAAGAAGAAACTGGCCAAAATATCTGTTAGTATTCATTGTGTAAGAAAAACCATATGAAATTAGTGGGTTCACCATAAGTTGACAGGTGACTTAAAAGGCATGTGCACACACACAGATTGATTTTCTGCTTGTTACCCAACAATTAAGCCACAGAATATCTAACAGAATATCTATCTATCTATGTATTCATTTCTTTGATACTTCAAAGATATTTCCTTCAAGGAGTTTGATGCAGCAAAAATGGCTTTTTCTTCTTACTTCATTCTGACAAAAACTCTGTAACGTAAGACAGGCTGAAAGAGAGAATGATTAGCCCAAAGATCATCCACTGAGTTTCATGGCTCTGTGGAGATTGCAACCTGGATCTCCACCTCCTTGCTCGGTACTCTTGCCACCACACCACACTGACTCTCACCATGAAAATAGCAACCTTCTCTCACTTCCCTCTCTATGCCTTCCCCATGCCTGGGATAGCTTTCCTCTGGTTGTCAAAGTATTTCACTACTGCCCCTGCCTCATCAGGATGTATTTTATGAACACTAGTCTTTTTCTGAGCTTGACACTGTTACTTTCTTTTCACTGTAACTCCCAGAATCCTCCAGACTTGGTTGTTGCCCATGCTAGTGGGGAATTCTGGGAGTTGCAGTAAAAAAAAACTAATCCCAACAAGCTCTTATCTTCCCTAAATAACAGTCATTCTACCATACTCCCTCCTTTTTTTAAATCTGTAATCTATTTATATATATTTTAATATTGCTGCCTTCCCAGCCTTCACCTTGTTCTTATGTCTTGAAAATCAGCTTATTAGAGAGCAGGATTAAACAAGTGAAGCTTTTCTGATAGAAAAATAAAGTGATGGGGGAAGTTCTAGCTTAATTTTCTATAGGCAAGTTGTGTTTAACAAGAAGAAGAGGACCGGAAGGGGAGAAAATGTGGCAATTTTATTTATATTTGATCTCTTCTGTATATCAGCCTGTGTCTATCCAATTAAAGCTTTTAGCCCTTTGTCAAGGACAGTGTCATATTGTGCCACTAATAACATGCTTCAAAATATCTTGATGCAGTAGATCTTTTAACCCTCGTCTTATTAATACAGAGGTGCATTTTCTCCATCTTTCCAGTGGATAGTAGCAGAAGAGATTGATGTTGTATCTAGTGTATTCAAGACAGATGCACTCAACAAACCAAATGCTATAAGCCACAAAAAACAGCCATTACTGGAGGAATTTTCATCTGTTATTCTACTTGTTGTCTTGCTGGGCGAGACCATAGAGTACTTCTATATTCTGTCTAAACATGAACAGCTAAAGGTAGGCAGGGGAACCTATCAGCCTTCAGATATTGCTAGACTACTGTCAACCCAACCCAACAGTAATTAATGGCTAGGACTGCGTCCAGATTATTTGAAGAGCCATCTCTCCCTTTATGAGCCCAATAGAGCTCTGGGATTGTCCAGAGAGGCCCTTCTCTGTGTCCCACAGGTTTGTTTGGTGAGAACAAGGAAGAGAACCTTCTGGGTAGCTGCTCTCAGACATTGGAACTCCCTCCTTAGAGAGGTCAGCATGGCCCTGTCCTTGTCTGTCCCATCCAGAACATTTTTGTGCCACAGGCTTTTACAAACTTACTAGGGTTAATGCAGTATACTGTGGTTTTTAAGGGTTGTATATACTCTTGTAACAAATTTGTATATTATCAATGTTTAATGTTTTAACTTTATAAATGGTTTAATTGCTTTTCAAATCTTATATTTATACTTTCATTGATACATGTGTATTGTCTTTCGTTTGTATTGTTCTAAATATGTTAATAGCCCCCTTGAATCCCATTATTGGGAGAAAGGTGGAATATAAATGAAATAAATAAATAAAGGAAGGAAGAAAGGTAGGCAGGTAGGTTCATAGGAATTGTAGCCCAGCATCTGAAGGACTAAAGATTCCCCATTCCCAAGCTAAATAATGTCCACAGTTGGCTTCTTTGTGGCAATTCCAAGAAGTTATTAAGACAAGGGTTGGAATAATGCAATCCTCCAGGTGTTGTAGGACTCAAACTCCCAGCAGCCCTAGGCAGCACGTCCAAAGGCAAGAAATACTAGAAGTTGCCATGTGACAACATCTGGAGAATTTTATGATTCCTTTACCTCGATTCAGCCTTCGTTCTTATGTATACTCTTCAGGGGGGTTATGATTGGACTAGGGCCAGAAAGACCTGAGTTTAATTCCCTAGTTGGGCATGAAACCCATAGGATTCCATAGTAAACCTGTGATCCCATGAAAACCTTCAGAGAGTAAATCCCATTGAATTCAAGTGGGCTTATGACTAAGAGAAACATTTTAGGTTTTTGCCATATCTTGATGGTTTCTCCTAATTATTTAGCTGATGGAATAAACAAAGGATATGTGATAGAAATCTCTCGCTATGAACTCTGTATGACTGAATCACAGTGGTCACAATACACATGAATCATCTTAGCATAGATTTCAGCTCCAGTGAGAGGCAGTAAATGGGAGACAGTGTATTGTCCCAGAATCTTTGGCCTTTGTTCAATGGAAAATATAGTTCCTGTTAAAATTAGTTATTGACTAGAGACAGATACAGAGAATTTCCCAGTTTGACAAACCATAGTAGATGTATATTTTGATCCTCAAGAACAACTTGCAAATATCTTTTTTTTTTTTGGATCACAGTTCACAGAATCCCTCAGCTATTGGCTTGGGGATTCTGGAAACTGTATTATAAAAATGTCACTTTTCTAAGTTCAGAGAAAGCAAGGTGTGCCTAGAGTTATACCACCAAACCAATGGTATTTAACATTTGACAGTTACGGTATTGGCAATCTTATGCCTACATACCTGGGAGTGAGTTCCACTTAACTCGGTATAGCTTATTTCTGACAAGAGTGGATCTACCTGTTAATTCTACTAATTTCAGCAAGATTTCAGCAGGTCTGCCATTTCTTGAATTCAACAATCATGCAAAAGAGCTGCCTTGTTATACACAGCCATCAAATGCTTTCATCTTCTAGGATTTTTCAGTGATTCCCTAATTTGATGCCTTCTTGACGTGTGGGATCATAAAAGAACTAGGCAATTATAGTCTTTCACAAGTTGTTGGACTGTAGGTTCTATCGCCCCTCAACATTGAATGTGCTGGCTAGGGCTGATTGAATTGCAGTCCAGCAATACTAGGAAACCACCTCTAGGTTACAGTTTGTAGTCCAACACATCTGAGACTAAGGGAAGCTGATATAAAGCAGCCATTCTCAACAGGGGCCATATGGCCCCCAAGGGGGGTCCGGAACATTTGAAGGGGATCAGAGACTGAAAACATTGAGAAGGGGAGTCCCAAAGGTTTGAGGGACCCTGATAATTGAACTGATAAAATACCTAAACAGCAACCTTAATTGGAGTCAATAGTTTCCCTCCTCTTTATAATATTTTTCCAACACACCAATTGATAGTTTCCTTGATAAAATCTAAGAAGAGAATTGATGTCACAAAAAGAGGTGACCTCCAACTGTCAATGTCTAATTTAGAGCCTGATATCACAAAATCTGCAGAGAAGAACCAAGCTCAAAGATCACATTAGGCCTGATAGATATTTAAATTTCATACAGTCTTTTCTTAAGTTTTGTCCAGTATGTCCAAGTGTTCAAGTTTTCTTGGTGTTCAGTGATTTTCTGTCAATTTGTGTTGTATCCCTGTTTTGACAGGGGATTCTTGGAACCTCAGAAGAGCTCCTAAGGTGGGGTGTGACCAATGGGTGGTATAAAACATTCAATTCATGTATGTAAAACAGGCAGCATTCCATTCCACAGGGAGATCTTTCATTACATTAACTTTCTTGTTTTACAGTTGCTCTATATTTCATTTTCAGTTTGCACACAACCCACAAAAACTTTTGTTACTGAGTGGTTTGCAAATGTAATAAAGACATAAACTGCCAAATAATGATAAAGGAATCCACATACAGAAGAAGAACATATTTTTTATTATACTCTTCATATGCAGCTTCATTTCTTTTCTTCTTAAGTCACACAATCTTTGATCTGATTGTCAAAAAACCAGCTGTTAAGGGTGAGGCTGCATTTTCATTTCACAAGTTGGGATACCAGTGGGAATAGTTATAAAAGGTCTTATGAAATATCCAAAATGTGTACTTTAAAAAAAAAAAAAAGGAAAGAAAATAGTGAAATCCTCCCCAAATCAGCAATTCTTTTCCTTTGTAGGATCAACATAAGTTAGATAAGTACACTTTTCCTTTTTGTGCTCTCCTTGCTCAACCGTTTTTTCAGGTAGCCAAAATGAAATGAAATCTCTCTTTAGGGGCCAAGTAGAATGGGTGAGAGAGAACTTTGACATTCAGGGACCCAGGATATATCATATATACTCATGTATAAGTCAACCTCATGTATAAGTTGAGGGGGAGGTTTGGGAACCAAAATGATGCATTTTCATATGATTGAGGGTCATTCCATAGAGAGAAGGGACCTTTCTGCACTATGCTGTTATAGTGCTATTATTCCACTTTCAACATCCTATGGAATCCTGGGGGTTGCAGTTCCAGGAGGGGCCTTTAGAATTCTCAGCCAGAGAGCTCTTTGGCCTCAGTAAACTACAAATCCCAGAATTCCATAGGATGTTGAAAGTGGAATAATAGCACTATAACAGTGTGGTGTGGGAAGGCCCAAGAAAGGACCTGCACCACGTCAGGGGGCCAGCTGCCCCTGGCCTCTGCCATTTTCCTTCCCAGGCTTTCAAAAAGGCCAGAAGCAGCACTGCGGCAGGGAGAGTAGAGGGTGCTGCTTTCAGGTTCTCATGGGATGGACTAAGCTCTAGTCTTTCATCACTCTACTCAGAGAAAGACACAGTTCCTTTTTTGGTAAGTTAAAGTACAGTACCTACATAGACCCATGGATAAGTTGCCCCAGGTATTTCAGGTTGATTTTTTTGACTAAAATTTCTAGACTTATACATGAGTATATACAGTAATTTTTAAAAATTATTTATTCTTATTTTATTGTTGCCATCTCTATATACAGTAATTTCTAGCTAACTCCATAGCCCAATATATCACACATATAGGCAACATGAATTTAGGGCGAGATGGAAATATGGAAAGTCAAAAGAATTTGTGTTTCATAGGTAGATGGGTGTGTATGTGTCTTGTGTGTGAGAGAGAGTGTTAGTTCTGCAGATCTTCAGATAAAGAGATGTTCTTTGTCCACAAAGTATGCAAGTGCAAAATGGAGCTGGCCGTCTCAGCCAAGGTGAAAAACCTTAAGGCACCCTGGTTGGACTGATGCCCCTATGGTGTTTAAATGGGTTCCATATACACAGAAAAGAGGAGGGCCAATATTATCTATAGCATTTTAAGAGTCTGATTTGGGGTCTGGGGAATCCTCAGTTTATTTCTCACATCTGTAGAATTAACATATGGCTGTAGGCTTTAACTCTCTCTCTCATCCATAAAGGAGAAGAACAGTGCCTCCCTTCACAGGCTTGTGATGGTGGTGTTAGTGGTAAAAACAATACAGATCTTAAGTCACTTTGTAAGTTTAGAAGTGCTGTATATATAATATATATTGACAACAATAGAGGCATCAGTCATCTAGAAAAAGTCTCAAATGGCTGTCTCTATAGTGCCTCCCCCTAGCCCTTAAATCCCTTGCTGTGTAGTTAAATAAAAAATTGTACAGTGTTAGATGGTTTGGTGACAGTGTCAGACAGTTTCTACCTCCCACTGCCATCAGGTTTGAAATTACTCTTTGCAAAGGTGAGGTTACTTGTACTGTACTCCCTATCTACAGAACTGAGGAGTAGCTTGATAAAGGATTGGTACTGATCCATGTGTAATGTGTAAATGTGCAACAAACTTATTCTTCATTTAGATCAGGGGTAGCTTGGCTTCAGTGTTTAAAAGCATATCCCTTTCAGGTTAGCCCATTTTGATACTCGACCATGGCAGCAGGGTATCTTCAAGGAGGAAGAAGGGGACTGGGACCTAAAACAAGGATGACTAGAAGTTGGAATCTCTCTTAATCATCTTTGTCCTTGGCGCCATGCTTCAAGATACGGGTGAACTCCACGTAGTTGAAATTACCCTTCTTATCAATGGGGGCTTCTCGGTACATCTCATCAACTTCTTCATCTGTGAATCGGTCACCCATGGTGGTGAGGAGTTCACGCAGATGATCTTCATGAATGAAGCCTGTAATAGAGTTGAAGGGCAGAGAGAAGGGAAAGAAGAAAAACCAGATCCAAAATATGTATTAGTTATGATTGGTGAACATTAAATTCCAGGAATGGTGGATTACAAGATATAGGCCATTTCCACACTACACTGTTATAGTGCTATTATTCCACTTTCAACATCCTGTGGAATTCTGGGGTTTGTAGTTTACTGAGGCCAAAGAGCTCTCTGGCTGAGAATTCTAAATGCCCCTCCTGGAACTGCAACCCCCCGGATTCCATGGAAGGTTGAAAGTGGAATAATAGCACTATGACAGTATAGTGTGGAAATGGGCATAGTGAGGTGGTATCACATAAAGTGAGCAGGCACTTTTAGATGCTACAAGAATTTCTCACCAGAGCTGGAACAGTCACTTATTTGGATTACAACTCCTTGAATCCCTCAACCAGTAGGGCAGTGCTATTCAAAAAAGAGGAACATTTTCCAAGCTGTTTCACACTGGCTTATGCCCCTTGCTAAACTAGTCAGCCGCATAGGGCTGCAGCTTTGTGAAAAAGGACTCCAGTTACCTCTGGATTTTAAGAAAATGATCAGTTTAACTTTATCAGAATTACTAAGAAGGCTACTGTTCACTTCCCTCCCTCAGTGATGACAAGCTAAACTATCTGAATTAAAAGCATGGAATCATAAAGCTTTATTCCTTGGATCCAATAAATTTGAGTAACAAAGTAACAAATTGAGTAAATTTGAGTAACAAAGCTAGAAAACTAATCTCCAAGGTCTAAGTTGTGTTTGCATTCTTTGTTGATCAGTAATAAACAAAAATACTGTAAATTTAAATTTAACCCACTTATAAAGTCAGTGAGCTCATATCATTCACTTCCTCCCTCTCCATTGACCTGCTTTCTCCTTTTTAAAGAAATGCTGTAAGTGACACCTGGATTTCACTGCTATTTTTGTGGGTGGGAGTGGGAGGGAGAGGGTTCAACCACCCAACCTCCCTCATTTATCTTCCCCCTCAATAAGCCTTGGGAATGTCCTGGGTGCAACCTGAGAACTTCTCAGTATCTGGCAGATACTAATTTGAATGCCTGCATAGCATCTTGTCATGTTCCATCTTAAGACTGTAATTAATTCAGATTTGAACATTAGCCACTTCTCCACTTTTCCTCTGTTTACCACCTTGCCTTGAAAGTTCATTCAGTATTTTGTGACCTTTGAGCTGGCCTAAACAAGGAATTGCTTCAATGTGGCTTTGGGAATATGACTTTTTTTGGTGATAACAGGGGCAATTTCTGCACTAGACTGTTATAGCACTCTGATTCCACTTTCAACATCCTATGGAATCCTGGAGTTTGCAGTTTCAGGAGGGGCCAGCTGGCCCCTCCCAAAACTACAAACTCCAGGATTCCATAGGATGTTGAAAGTGAAATCAGAGCACTATAATAGTCTAGTGCGGGAAACAGGAGGGTTGTGTGTGGAGCAACATCACTACCTTCACTTTGTACTGTTCATTTGTTTCTATGAGGAATAGGGAACTGTTTCCCATCATTTATTTTCTGCAGCTCTCATAATTCCTCAGTACTGGCTATGCTTACCAAGGGCGATAGGAGTTGGAGACCAACATGCTCTGATGAGCCATGAGTTGCCCATCCAGCTGTATAGTGTACCAATAAAATCTAGAATTCCTTATAAAGAATTGTACAACCTAAAGGAAATACTCCCGCCCTTCTGTGGCAGGAATCCTCTTGATAGCTTATTTGGTTGTTTGGACACTGGGGAAGGGGGTAATCCAATACCTCCTTGGTTTTTCCTAGGCTGTAAAAATGACTGGCAGATAGCTGCAGGCACAGATCCACCCCAGTGACCTAAACAGTCACTGATTGGCCTGTGGGCATGAAAGGAAAACTCAACAGCACCCTTGCCAAGCAAGTAGACATTAACTTCCTGGATCTATGGATAAATATAATGATAGAGCTTTATGATACTTGAAGCTTCTCAGTCTAAACGTACAGGAGAGGAAACAAGGGGGCAGAGTTAAGTGAGAAAGTTTTGCCCAAGTGTTGTTTGGATTCATGTTCAAAGACCATGAAGGACCATGATCAGAGCAAAGGATTATTTAGTCCAACATTCTGTTTAGCCCATAGTTACTTATGGGAAGCCACCAGAAGGATACAAGCACGACTGCATCCTCCATTTTAGATCCTGGAGTATTGTGCACAAGGAAGTGGCCTGCCAAAACCTGGACTTCTTGTGAAGGGAGAAAAGACGTTTGGTTCATGAATCTCATGAAGTATTTTTGCAGCTGTACTGAACTTAATGAGAAGCCAGGATGCATCCTTGAGGATGGTAGATGAGAGATAGGATAAGACTGTCTTACTCCTTTGTTGCTGGAATTAATGAGGAAAGTTCGAAGATGACATAGTACCTGGAACATTCCCTCAATAAATAAGCCTTGAAAATAAGAGCTTATCTCCCAACTGTCCAGTTATGAAATAATACAGAAGCATAGCCATCACTAATTTTTTTAAATGTTTCATGTGAAAAGGTTTTTTTTGTTGTTTCCTTTATTACTGAATGGCTTTTCTCATATAACAATGTTGGAATTTAAAACTTCACTGTGGAAGGGGGATAATGTCTCTTCAAAATGTATTTTAGTCTCTTTTATTTCTAGATTTCTACCTATCATAATTGGTTCTACTATTTGTTTCTCTGATATTGTTGTTGGACTTTGTTTAAATCCTAATTCCTAAGGCTAAAAATATCTCATGTTCCCTGCTTCAATTAAAATCTGGATGACAGATTTATGGTAACTGACTTGGAGTAACAGCAAAGATCTTTGGGTGCAAAGAGTTACGGCATTGAAGCTTTGATAGTGGAAGTTTGGAAGGTACTTTACAATTAAAAAAAGGAGATCAAAGATCCAGTAATGAATTTTGATGCAATAATTACTCAATATAGAACTAGTTTTAATTGGAAAGATGCTACATCCAACCGGGAGAAACAGAAGCTTTGGCCATCTTAACAGAGGCAAAGGGTTTAATATACCTTTGCTTGAAAGAAGGAGGAGGAGGAGGAAAGAAAGATAGAATAGACTGGGTTGTTGGATGTTGATTATCTCTTTCTGCTCTGCTCTGATGGTTTTAGCTGTTTGACCTGCTGGCCTGCAACCTTCTTTGAATACATTTAGCTAAGCCATCTTTTCCCCTCTTTTGCTGCTCAAACTTTCTTTTCTGAAATCTACAGCACACCTTCCTAAGGGAGAAGCAGTTTCTCTTGAATTTTTCTCTTCATTTTTAATGCTAAAAAAGATATGATTTTGATTATTTTATCACCCTGAGTTTTCTCAACTTTTGTGGATTATATTTAAAGACATTTTGGAACTCTTTTGTTGAAAAAAAAGTTAAAAGTACTTTTTGGATCTTTACGTTGAAAACATCTAAGAATTTAGAGCTCTCCATTGGAATGGTAAATTTGCATTTCTCTTTTAGCTGTGAATTTAAAATACTTATGTTAGTTGGCCTAGAGTGGGTGCTACATTTAATACAACTTGTCTTACATCCTATTTGCTATCCATTGTCATTTAATTAATTAATGTAATCTGCTTTTATATTTCACTTGTTTGTTGTCATTGCCTGCTTCAGCTGTTATGCTTTATGATTACCATCACTGTAAATACAAGGTATACTGGACCACTACTTTGTCTATTATTTTATTTTTACTGTGCTTTGGCTTAATGGTCACTCTCAATGGTGCAAATTAAAATGCAGGTATACCTCAGTTAACAAAGCCTCTGACAAAGAAGGTCCTTTTTACAAAGTCTTTTTATAGCTACACCTTTCCTCCTTTTCCTCTGTTGAATTGGAAGTCTTTTAGTAGTATCAGCAGTGGAAGGATGGTAAAGGAGTACTGGTGAAACAGACTTTTAGCACTGGGCTGCAGCAGTGTGTCTGCAGGGAACAGTGTAATAAAACTTGAGCTGGGAAATAGCAGGATTCCATTCCAGCCTATCTACTGTAGCCATTTATGGCTGACTAGGGCAGGCAAGGAAAACGGCTGCCTTCAGGATTCCTTACTGAGCATGTGTGAACAGCAAAACAGACAGAAAATGGAAGAGTAAACAAGCTTGCATCACCACTACCACCAACATGTTAAAAAAGCATTGATCTGTCAGGTTGGCCACCAAAACAGAAATCATCATAAAAGCAGATGTTGATGAAAGAAAAAGACATACGGGATGCATTTTGGAAGAAGCTTTCAAGTGGCCTCTAGAAAGTTCAAAATGTTGTTGTTACTTATTCAAGGCTTACTTGACCTGGTTGTCTCATTTCACACATGCATATTGTTTTGAATAAAAAGTTTGCTGAAACATATTGAAGAGCTGTTTGTGTGTGTGGTATAGGAACCTATTTTTTCCATGTTATTTCTGCTTCTGGTACCAACTTTTCTATTAAAGAAGTAATGCCCAGGAAAGCATCTATTTCATTAAGTGAGGTATACCTATAATAGGAATAAAGAACTCATTTTTTCAGATAGTCAGATGCATTCTTCCTTGTTCTCAAACACATCTTAACTGAAAACTTTGAGTTACAAAGGTGTAGAACTTAGGAAGTCTTACTTTTTGAACAATATCCCCCATTGGCCATACTGGTTGCAGTATTCTGGAAGATGCAGTCAAAAACTAACATTTCCCAAGGTGTGCAATGGAACACTAATCTGCATACCTGTGGCCTCCTCATCAAAACAGGCAAAAGCATTGCGGATGACATCTTCTGGATCAGTGCCATTCAGCTTCTCTCCAAACATGGTGAGGAACATGGTGAAGTTGATGGGACCAGGAGCTTCACTCATCATGCCTTCCAAGTACTCATCAGTAGGATTCTTCCCTGAAAAATGCAGATGAATGAGCAGTTAGCCTTTGGTTTCCATGCCATTGGCTCGTGAGGGCTCAGCCTTAAGATCTCTGTTGGAGTTTTATTGCATTGATTTATCCATCTGTTACTGGACAAGATGAAACTGTTAAGAAATTAGAACCAGAATCACTCAGCAACATACAACAGCAATAGCAAAGCCAACAGAAAGACATTTAAATCTGTCAATTGCCCCTGCTGAGTTCCTTATTATGACCTCAGGAGGGAGAAAACATCCAACTGAATGGATGTTTTATTGTGTGCTGATCCTAATGTGAAGGTTTACCTTTAGGGAGCTGCAAGCAAAAACTGTAGAAATGTGTAAGTCAGTAAATATAACTGCCTTTTCCCCCTGCGTGTTGCCAGTAACTCCTTCTGTCTCAGAACTTGGAAACATTACTTTTTGGACTATAGTTCCCAGAATCTCTCAGCCAGTGTGGCCAATTATAACTTTTTTTTTTAAAAAAAAGTAACTTTCTCAAGTTCTGTTCTGAATCAGGATCCTTGTAGATGTGTCATTTTGGTGGTGGTAGGAGATTCCTTTTTTCAATAATACACTCTATATTGGGCTGCCTTTAGAAGGTGCTCTGAAATTTCAGCAGGTTTAAAACACAGGCTGATCCAGGCTGGTAACAGGAAACATATAACTTGTAACACCCTTGTTGAAACAGCTTTGCTGTCTACCAGACCATTTCTAAATAGAATTTAAAATACTAGTTATGACCTTTAAAGTCCTACATGGCTTGGGCCAAGATGATCTGAAAGACTATATCTTCTGATATGAACCTGACATTTTAAGATCTTTGAGGGAGGGCTTTCTCTTGGTCCCAGGACATCACAGATATGTTTGGTGAGGACATGGGAAAGGGCTTTCTCAGTGGTTGCTCCTAGGCTTTGGAACTTCCCCACACAGAAGCTTAGATTGGGCTCCCTGTGTTTTCTTTCCACTGGCCTTTTCATATTAGCAAGCCTTTAGCTCTTAACTCATGTGGCAGAAGGATATTTTTAATGGGGTGTGCTGTGCTTTTATTCTTTTTATTATGTTTAAATGTGTTTTAGACTGTTTTAACTTTGTGCTTTTAACAGAATTTTTGTTTGTTTTTTGAACTGAGATATAATAAAATTCTGCCAGTACATTGTTTTATTTGTTGTAAATCATCTTGGGTCCCATATTAGGAGAAAGGCAGGATATAAATAAATAAATTTTACAAGATTTCCACTGGTCCACCACTGTGTTCCATGATTACGAAGCAGGAACATATACTCAGAACTTCTCAACAATTAACACATAACTAATCTGAATTACTTACAGCTGAGTTACTTCAGAATACATGAACTGCTTTGCAGAATCAAATCAAGAACCTCAGCAACCAGCAGATACAAAATGATTCACTGAAAATTGGCGAGTGGACATATTTAGTTTCTCTCTGCACCTAACTTAGCCAAACCCTCTTCCATAATACAGGGCCATCGTTCACTCAACGGTCATCCCATAGTCATAGAACAAAAGTTGTAATACCATAGAATAATGGTATTAGATAGAGATGGGCTTTATTCTCTGGTATGTTTCTACAGACTGTGGTTTAGATCTAGACTATGTTAGTGGAATAAGCTACCTATGCTTTAAATCAACTCCAACTCTTTTCAAAAGGAACTAAATTTGACAAGATATTAGGAAATGGCTTTTGGACAAGAAATCCTTGAATTCCACAATAGCCAGTGCTAGCTTGAGGATTCTGGGAGTTGTAGCCCAAAAAGGCTCACCTTTCCAAGGTTCGAAGTTCTACTTGAGACTGGGCCAACCCAATGATAGCAGTTCATTTGGGCACAGGAGGGAAAACACAAACTGCAGGTCACCAATGAAATTTCTACCATTAAATATATCTTGAACACAACCCATACATTTATACATATATCCTGAATCACATGAAAAGTTCATTTTTCTCCTCAAGAGAAATGTATTGGAGGCTGTAAATGTACTATACTCTGAATGAGCTGAATGTGACAGCTCACACCAAAAATACAGATAACATCCAAGATTGTATGAATATAGATCCCCCAGATCATGGAAATGTCCATAGATTTGCCTGCATCTAACTATGCTTGAACCTCTCCAGTAATGCACAATTCTAATTGAGATTCATTGATGTTCTGGGTGTAGTACAAGCTGATGCTCACAGCTTATGGTATCTCTGGAACAGAGACTGAGGCTTTACATCAAGCTTTTGTAAAGCACTTGTTTTTGCCTATGCAAAGTCCTAACAGCACAACCCAATACACATGTATTCAAAAGTAAGCCCCATTCTAGGGATGGGATGAATCCAGAATTTTCCAAATCTGGATCCGAAGTCCTGGAAGGTTCTAGGAATCCATGAATCTCACGAATTTTGAATCTTTTGAATCCTTTTTTTAAAAAAGGTTTAAAAAGTGATAATCCACTCTGCATGTCCCTGCAGGCCGCCTCCTAAGCGCTCGCACCAGCAGCGATGGTGGGGGTGCAGAGAAGGGGTGACGGCCCTCTTTTTACAACCCTGTTGCAGCAAGCTTAGGCTCCAGGGTGTGCAGGAACCTACTCACCTCTGCGGGCCCAATCCCCGGCACTTGCATGAGTTTAGGACCCGGGGCTTGCAGGAAAGCAGCCACAGCTGGTCCTACTTGCCCCTGCTGGCATGATTCTGGGCATGAGTGTAGGCTGTGGTGTGCCCTGCACACTGCTCTTCGCAGAGGGCTGGAATGTGAGGGGGGAATGGAGGGGCAGTGGGCATTTCCAGATTCAAAAGATTCCATTTACCTATTTTGCCCTGGGGATTCAGATCCGCAAATCTCGAATCCTTGCCAAGAATTTGAGGATTCAGTTGGCCCATCCCTATCCCATTCCATTTGGTAAGATATACTTGCTGCTACTGCTTCTTCCCATCGTCGTCGTCGTCATCATCATCTTTTTTTATATATCCTGTTTTTCCCCCAAAATTGGGACTCAGGGTGGATTACAATTTGCAGCTAAGCCATTCTGCCAAAGTATGGAAGGGAATGAAGGAAGTCCTCTTGGGAAGCTAGCTTCACTGGGTTTTGCCTCTCCCCAGCTTGTCATCCAGCATTCATCCCACTTGACTTTATATAATGTGTATATCCACATTACACAGTTATATGACTTCAGTACCACTTCAGCTGCTATGACTTCATCCAATGAAATTCTGGGATTTGTAGTGGATGGAAGATTTTAATTTTACACGGGTAGTTCAGAGGATTGGACTAGACTCCCCAGTTGAGAACTACAAACACATCACCAAACTACAATTCCCACAATTCTGTAAGATGGAGCCATAGCAGTTAAAAGCATTATCAAATTGCTCTAATTGTGCAGTGTGGATACACCAAAAAACTAAGAACTAGTTCTGGGATTTCTTCTTTTCCTTTTCTCTCCCTATCCACTCTTTTGTGTGTGTGTTATACCTTTAGAGATGGTCACCCAAAGGTCAAGGACTGCCTTCACTTGTTTTTATGAATATGGAAGCCACTCTGAAAAACCTGTCCAGCTATTGAGCAGAATGTAAATAAAAAATAAAAGTGGTTACAGGAATGCAGTATAAATTAGCCTTTGGTTACAGGACAGTTACTGGATGACGTATTTCTTCACGAAAGCAGTCCAAAAGATGGGGAAAACATGACCAAAACATTGATATCATTCAGCTCTGATATCCTGGCAGTGGGGGCCTAAATGCCCTAAAGGTGTCAGATCCTATTTGATCATGGAAAGTAAGCAAGGTCAGTACTTGGATGGGAGACTGTCAAGGAATATTGTTATAGGCTATATTTCAGTGGAAGAAACTGGCAAAACCACCACTGAGTATTCCTTGCCTAAGAAAATGCTGTGAATTTCATGGGGTCATTGTTAAGTCAACAGGCAACTTGAAGGTACATACACACATATGTACATCCTGGCAATGTGAGGTTTGCTCCTTTCTTTTTACAAGAGATTGGTAATAGAAACCTGGACACAAACATCACACTCCAGTGCAGCTAAGCCAAGGCAATAAAATGCCCCTGTGAGCTTGTCCTCTCAAACAAAGGTGAATGCTCCTCTTGCTAGAAGCCTTCCCCATAAACTGCCCATAAAACTAGATCCTGGGGATATGGCTTAGGAAATTAACATGATTAGTCAGAAATCTGCAAGGTAGCAAATCAGGAATGGCAGGCTGAAGGAAGGAAGAAAAGCAACCCTGGGGGTTAAAAATTGCCAAGTCAGTATGACTTGCAAATAAATAGGGAGGAAATCCCAGTCTGCTCAGCATGACTGCATGCGTGTCTGCAGGATCCCCATTTTCTGACTGAATTACTTCTCAGTAGCTCAACTTTAAGCTAGGAGGAAAAAGAAAAAGAATCCATAGGTTTATCCACAAGTATGTAACCACAAGTTGCCCCCTAGTGGTCATCTGTACAAATACAGCTCCTTTGCTATGTACTCCTCAACTATACTGTCCTGTTCTTTCCCATTCACTCAGATGTTTACTTCACACAGCTGTTGTTTCACTTGACTTGTATTCTCCATAACATTTATCGAGTTTTCCACTCAACTCTGGATAAATCTGCTGGCTCTGAAATTCCAGAACTTTTCCATCTGTTGTGACTTTACCGCAGAGCTGGTGGGAAGATGGACAGGCAACAGCGGTTAGCAACGTTAGGGACCAGAAGGTCAAAGCCTCAAGACTGCTTAGCAGGAATGTCAGATGCCAGCCCCCTCAGGTTCCCCTGTTCCCCTTGAATTAAGCTAAATTTCTCACAAGTAGAATGGGAGTACATGAAGGAACCAGACAGGGTCCTCAAAAGTGAAGATTAAACACCAAAGTTCAAATCATCCAGTTTCCAGTTTCTGTATATGGGCATGAAATCTGTATGGTGAAGAAGGAAAATCAACTCATTTGAAATGTGGGGCAGGAGAAGAGTTCTGTGGTTATCATTGATGCCTAAAAAGAACAATGAATGGGTCTTAGAGCAAATCAAGCCTGAACTCTCCTTAGAATTGAAAATGACTAAACTGGCTGTCACGCTTTGGAAATATCATGAGACAACAGGACTCACTAGAAAAGATGATAACGCTTGGTAGATTGGAAGGAAAAGAAGGAGACAGCACTACAGGTGGATCGGTTCAGTCAAAGAATCCACAGCCCTGCATTTGGAAGACCTGAGTGGGGCAGCTGATGACCAAGGCTCATGGAGGTCCTCATTCGTGTTGTTGCTGTTGTGTGACTTCAAGTTGTTTCCAACTTATGACATTGCTAAAGGAACCCTATCACAGGGTTTTCTTGGTAAGATATGTTCAGAGGAGGTTTGCCTTTGCTTTCTTCTGAGGCTGAGAGAGTGCCCCAGGTCACCCAGTGGGTTTCCATGGCTGAGGGGGGATTTGCACTTTGGTCTCCAGAGCTGTAGTCCAACGCTCAAACCACTACACCATGCCAGCTCCCCTCTCATTCACATGGTCACTATAAGTGGAAGTTAACTTGATGGCAAATAACAACAAAAGACTGGGAGTGAGAATGGCTTTTCCCCAGCAATAATACATTGTTGTCATGTTATCTCACTGGTAAACCCTGTCCCAGGGTCTACAATTTTGATATTAAAATATGATTCAGTGTGCCTGAGAGGTCACCTGGATGGGCACGTAGGCAGCAATGGTCAAAACAATCGAAAACCGGGTCAGGCCAGTAAAATCCCCCATCATGTAGCTCCAGGAGACCTCAAGCTGTGCAAACCCACAGTAGACAAAGAGTCCTCAGCCCCTGATAAGCTGACTTGAGGGGATTAGCGTGTTTGCCCCAAGTTGAGCAAATATCCTATCAGGTGAGGACCATTTACATGAAGTCACACCACAACCAAATGCAGCCGAAGATCCTGAGACTTTGGAAACAACTTATAATCTCATTGTGCAAAGGAAGTTACCATTGTGGACCTTCATTTTCGCTGCAACACCCATTGTTCTCCCCGGGAAAGGATTAGCCCACCAGGTACTTTTTCCCCTACAAATAGTCCCAGTTTTTGAGTGGTTCTTTGGATCGCTCCCGGTTACCCCAGCAGACTGTTGCTCTGTCTGTCGAGTAACCCCCTCAGCCCTGTCCGTGCTGAGCCTCACTTCTCCGCTGCCTTCCTGGACCCAGGACTTCAGGAAAAGGTGCAGTACTACCCCAGCTGTGCCCCTCCAATACTCCCCTATCCACTCTTTTGTTTCTTAATAGCTCTTGGGTGCGTGTGTGCGTGATTGTGTTGGTGAGCGAGACTTGCATTCAATAAAATCATTGTATGGTTTTTGGCTTGGCCTGACCCCGTAAAAACTGGGTAAAAGACCCTGCTAGGTTACTCTGCCTCTCGCATTGCTATTGTTCGTGCTCTGGCCAGTTTCCATTCCCCATCACATGGAGCACATTGAGGTGTCCCCCAAGGGGCCCCAGAAATCAGGGTAACAAGTCAGACACTCCTGTTCTAACACAAAGGGTTTTGGACTTAAATGGGAAACTCAGACTCATTAGTTTTACAAAAGACCTGCTGCTAATGAAGAGGAAAACTGCTAGAACTCGTTCATTGATACAGACCAACATTGCTACTTGCATTTTTGGATCTTCTTTAAGTGTGACTATGGGGGACTGTGAATGTCTTGCTAAACAGAAGCATTTCAAAATTTACTGATGCACCAACAATGCATGACCAAACACATTGTTCAGTGCACCTCCATCTATGAAAGAGATGCCCAGGTTTACCTCTACTGCACAGATAGGACTATAGCAAGAGAGCTAAGAAGCTACAAGTGGCTCCAGATATACTTATGACAAAGTCTGAACTGCAACTAACTTAAGTCCCATTGATGATTTCAGTGGATCTGCTCTAAGCATGCCTAAGTCTGGATCTAGCCCACTGTTGCTGCAAGGGGAATGAAAAGAGCCCAGTCCTTCTTTTGGACAAAGGTGAAAGGAACAGGGGGTTATAAATGTGTTTAGGAGAGTCTTATTTTATTGCTTCCTTATCATTCATTATACATTTGACAGGGGTGTTCTCAGTGAGAGTGTGAATTTTTTATATTTACCGATTCTATATATTTAAGTCCCTTTTGATAAATGTTCAGGCACTATTCAATAATATCTGCTCATCTTTTAAGAGTATGATGGTTTTTAACATTCAATTTGAATAAAAAAGATATGGATCTTTGTTTTTAATGCTACTCCCTTTTAAAAAGTGGGGAACAGGGGCTTCTCTTTTATCCTACTTTCCTCTTTTCTCCATGTGCTTCTTGTTTAGTGCTACAGCCTTTACGCACATGTAATCTTAGAGAAGGGAGGTATAATATATGGCTCCTGATGTGGTGAATCTCCAGATCTCAGCTTCCCTCACCACTAGCTATGCTGGTTGGAGGCTACTGGAAGTTACAATCCCACTATATCTGTGGTGCCACATGTTCCCCAACCATTTTTCCAAGGGTGAGAATCATTCTAATTCATGCATTTTAATATTACATCCTGCCCTATATCACGAGCTCTTAGGGCAGGAAGATTGCCAGGTTGGATCTAGGACAGAGTTCTTGTACCTTTCATACTGATCAGATTACGGAGCAAGATGAGCTACTGTAAATCTCCAGCAACCTGGATGAAGGTAACTGTCCTTCCTTATCACTGTCTGATCCCCCCATACCACTCAACAGTACCACTCTGTTCTAATTCAGGCAGATCTTACCTGGAGTTCTGTGTCCACTTCTGGACACCACAGTTCAAGAAGGATATTGACAACCTGGAACATGTCCAGAGGAGGGTGATCAAAATGGTAAAAGACCTGGAATCCCTGCCCTATGAGGAGTGGCTTAGGGAGCTGGGGATGTTTAGTTTGCAGAAGAGAAGGTTAAGAGGTGACAGGATAGTCATGTTTAAATATTTGAAAGGATGTCATATTGAAGATGGAGCAAGCTTGTTTTCCGCTGCTCCAAAGAGTAGTACACAGAACAATGGATTCAAACTACAGCAAAAGAAATTCCACCTAAACATTAGGAAAAAGAAAGAAAGAAGAGTTTTACAGTTGAATACTCTGCCCTTTGGAGGTTTTTAAACAGATTCTAGAGCAACATCTGTCAGGAATGCTTTGATGGTATATTCTTGCATGGTAGGGGGTTGGACTGGATGGCCCTTGTTGTCTCTTCCAACCCTCTGATTCTGCCTTCCGAACCCCAACTTTCAACTACCCCATCCCAACATGGCTCTTGTTTCCCTGATGGAGAGTGAAGGAAGGGGGCATGTAAGATGACCCAGCAGTGTTCTGGTTGCTGATGCCTTTGCACCGCTCCCCCACATACCCCATTGGTGAGGCAATAGCTATTAGGCACCATACTGTACCAGCTTGTGCTGAAATAACATGGAAGTCAAATTGCTTTGTTACCCATAGATGCCAGCATGTCATGCAGATCTTCCTTGTCAATGAACCCATCACGATTTTGGTCTATCATGTTGAAAGCCTCCTTGAATTCCTGAATCTGTGACTGGTCAAACATAGCAAAGACATTGGATGTCGCACGCTGAGGACGCTTCTTGGTGGTCTTTGCCTTGGCTCGTTTGCTGGACATCTTGGCAGATTTGGCTTGACCTGGGAGGGGGAAATCCAACAATTTGATTGCTACAATAAAAGTCCAAGCAGATCAAACCTGCTGGGCAACTAAGAGTCCTGTTCCCAACAATTCTTTCACCCCATGCCTTTACCTGGCTCTGAATCTTTCCACATGTCCGCAACCTACATTGCAATCCTATCCACAATTCCTTTTGGAGCAGAGCTCGAGAAGGTTGCTTTTTTGGTCTACAGCTTCCAGAATCCTCCAACCAGCACAACAAGTCATGTACTCTATTAGCTGGCAAGCCATGCTGGCTGGAGGATTCTGGGAGTTTTAGTCCAAAAAAGTAACTAGTTGAAGCTCCCTTTGGACTAGGATAGCAAGGATTTTGTCCACTTTGAGCTTTTTGATGCAAATATCAATTCCTTACTTCCTAGGTTGCTTGCAAGACAGAGCAAACCTTGCTTCAGATGTTTGCAAGAGTTGTGCTGCATTTAGGTGAAATTAATATGCACACATCGTATGAGTATTCTAAAAATGTGGATGTTTAAAAATACACTTAATTGAAACATTCACACAAACATCTTTCCTACTGACTAAAATGTGTTTGTGTGAATGTTTCAATTAAGTGTATTTTTAAACATCCACATTTTTAGAATACTCATACGATGTGTGCATATTAATTCTTGCAAGAAAGGCAAAAAAAGTCTCACAGGCAGATACAAATCAAGGATGGGATTAGAATGTAAGCAGAAGTCAGAAAGATGGAAAAGTTTTGATATACTTGGGAGCAAGATCACCTGAACTCAGATGGACTACCTTCTGAAAAAAAAGATACTTACAGATGCACATGCACCTGACTTTGGGAAGATAAGAATTCTATTTGTTAAAGCCTACATTAATTATCAGACAATATTGTGACTGGTATATTATGGAGCTGTGGATGGTTGTGTGTATGTGTGTGCGCACGCGCGTGTGTAGAATGACCTTAAAATATAAAGCTGATTGAAACAGATGGATAAATAGATGGATGGATGGATGGATGGACGGACGGACGGACGGACGGACAGACAGAGATTGAGAGAAAGCTGGAGAGGGAATATATCTCAATAACCTTATACTATGAGGCCATTCTATACATCTTACAGGTGCCATGGAACATTAAAACATCAGCTACAAAAAAAAAAAGATTTCTCTAACAATCCAACTTCTATTGAGTGTATCATGCCATCTTAAAGAGCAACAAAGTTACTATGGCATCAAGCCAGTGCCTTCCCCACTGCCCACCCTGTGCCACTTCCAAATACATGGCACAACTACCATCACCCTCAGCCAGTCTGGGCAAGGGCAAGATTGGCACATATTTTCAAGAGGCAGGGCCTACCACATCAGAGGCATCTGGTGGAATAGATTCTGGTCCATGGAGGTTTATATTTGTATGTTTGTAAGGCACAGCAGTAAGTCTGTTCTCAAGGTACCAAAAGACTTTTAGTCTCTCTTGCAGCAAAAGTAACAAACATGGCTACCTGCTCCAGAAGTCCCTTTTACATAGATATCTCATCCTTTATACTTTCAAATTTTGGAGAGATTATTTGGAATGTTAAAGATATGATGTTTTCTTGCTCACCCACCACCACCATCACCACCTCCACCCCTCATTTTACAAATGACACATTTGTAAAAAGCAACATTTCAAAGCAATGTAGACAGCAACATCCTGTGTACCTGATATTACAAACCTTAACTGGATCAACCTTTACAACAAATCTGTAAAATAAGTCACTACAACTCATGTTTGTCAGATGGCCTTCCAAGCACAGAAACAGCTGTCCATGCCTGGGGCAGGTGGAGCATGGGAAAGTTACCTTTTTGCACTACAACTTCGATGAATCTAGATTACAGTGGTTCCCAAACTTTGGTCCTCCAAGTGTTTGGGACTATAGCTCTTAGAAACCCTAGCCAGTTTGGTGAACAGTCAGAAATTCTGGGAGCTGAAGTCCAAAACATCTGGAAGATCAAAGTTTGGGAACCATTGATCTAGAAGATACAGCCCAAAAAAGTAACTTTCCCAAGCTTTGGAGGTGAGAGAATCTCCCATATGAGACTTCCAAACATTTCTCCCATCCTGCCTCTCATTAATATTTTTGCAAATACAGTGCATCCTCTGTGTATGCAGGGGTTCTGTTCCAGGAACCCCTTTGTAAAACAAAAACCATGAGTCTCACGTTCCATTGTAGTCAGTGGACGCAACATGTGTGTGCCTGTGCCTGCATGATTGCACACCCGTTGCGTCCATTGACCATGATGAGAGTGACAGTTTGCATGACGTCACATTTGTGTATGTGGAGGTCGTGCCAAATGAGGGTGCACTGTAAGTCTGATGCTGAGGAAAGTAAACTAGTCAGTAGAGGCAAGAGGTAGAGCAGCAAGAGGCTACAAGGAGAGGTGAACCTTCTGCTCAATGACAGCTGCCAAGCAACTGTTGAATGCACAGGCTAGTGGAAGAAAAAAAGAAATTGGCAACCCTATTCACTATTCCCACGCCAAGAGCCTTCCCTGTGAATGAACAACCCTCAGTTAATCAGCCTTCTTTGACTTTATTTGCACAAAGGAACACCCACAAATGAGCACAAGCTCCAGGCCTACTCAGGAAAAAGCAGGAAATTAGTTATCTGTTCCTAGCAGATTCCAAGCATTCCATCCCCTTCCTCCGTACACTCTTTGTCTAGCTGGGCAAACAGCAGCATGTGGATCTGTGTTCTTTCCTTGAACCACTACCACTTCCTAATAAGAATAGTTAACAGCAATTAATTAAAGGTTCCCAGCTCATCAAATAAAGAGGTAGGTGGACAAGATTCTGTCAAGAGTGTCCATATCCCCTTCTTTACAGAGGTATTTGAAGGGTCATCATGCCCAAATCCAATGTAACAGTAAACAATTATAAGGAGAGAGAAGAAAGGCCTTAAAGTTGCTCATCTGAACATTTAGCACATGGACAGCAGGTTGATAAGCAGGTACATGGATCATCTGGACGCAGTTCCCCATGTCCTCCAACATTTCACATTTGAAAACCAGGACAAGTGTGGCCAAGCAATATCAGAACATGGTCAAGAGGGCAAAAGTTATTCTGTAGAAAGAACAGTCAAGCTAGGAAAGACTGCAGCAGTTTGCTTTTGCCTGAGCCTACTGGGAATGGCAACATTCTGCCTCCTCTTAACCACTCCTTTCCCTCACTGTTGGGTAAATGGAATGCGATTCAATGCATTCCTGGAAATTGGAGTTTCACACCCCCCAACAACTGTGCTAGAGCTGTCTCACAGAGAAGTTTAATCACTTCACCAAAGTACAAACCACAGGACAGAGCCATGACAAAGAGGGATTGAACTGCTACAATGGTAGTGTAGACTCCTTTTGGAAGTGGCCTATGCATCCTTCTCCCTTAAAAATTTCAATACCTTCATGTGCAGTTTTATGGCCATTTTAAAACTTAAGAGTGTTCACCCTCCATTCCAGTGGGCAGGAATCCACCATTTTACGTCTCAACACAGCTCTCAGTTTTTCTTTCAGTGCAATGCCTCCTCCTTCGCAAGAGACTTTCCTTCTGGAGACTCTACTGGGCAGCCTCTAGGATTAAACATGTTCAGTTTCTTGTTCTCTAACACAGACACAGCTCTTTTCTGTAGCTGATAAGAGTATGCCCAGCAGTTATACAGCTGCAGGAGGAGTGAACTGCTGTTTAGCCAGGGGAGGAGGAGCAAAAACCTGTATCCGGACAATAATTGCAGAGCTCAAAGGCTGGCTTGTTAATGCAGGCTAGAAAAGAAGCCCCTCTCTGCCAGCCCCAGGAAGATGTGGGGGGGGGATGGGGGACGGGGATGATTAGTTCAAGGTTGGAATACACCTCCTACTACAAAGAGAATAAAAGCTTCTTTGTCCTGCTGCCTCCAGTGGGACTTTGCCCAACATTATATTTGTCACCAACTGCCCCCCTTTCCATTAGCCTTATCGCAAAGAAAGTTACAACTGGCCGAAGCCAAGAGCCAATACATGATGCTCGGATTCCAACCTCTTGTATGCTGAGCTGCAGAGTTCTGCATCCTTGCAATTGCTCTGGAAGAACAGATTCAGCTTTCAGAAACACACACAGAAGAAGGAGTTTATCATTTATATCAGCTTTCTTGGGGTAGAGGTGGAGAGGTCTCTAGCTGCATGGAATCACATCTTGAAAAGCTCATTATAAAATCTAACACTAGCACTACCTTTTCTTTAAAAAGTGATGTATTACCTGTTACTTACAGATAACATGACTCACAAGTAACATATTCTTGCTATGAGGCCAGCCCCTCCCAAAACTGCAAACCCCAGGATTCCATAGGATGTTGAAAGTGGAATCATAGCACTATAACAGGCTAGTGCGGAAAAGGCCTAACACTCAAATCACTACACCATTCTGGCTCATGTTACTAATCCACTAATTTGAATTGTTCTGATCACTCAAAATTCC
Source organism: Ctenosaura bakeri (assembly GCA_948474755.1). NCBI lineage: Eukaryota > Metazoa > Chordata > Lepidosauria > Squamata > Iguanidae > Ctenosaura > Ctenosaura bakeri. The sequence goes on from CAOLHI010006162.1 coordinate 26,855, forward strand.
CCCCATCCCCAAACTGACAACCCCCTGCAGTATTCTGAATCAAGGAGCAAATGTTACTTATGAAACTGAGAGCAGATAACTGTAGTAGCCATCACATTATCTTTCAAAATATCCTCATTATCTCCACTTCCTCAGAAAGTGTAACATGTAATATCATTATTTCTAACACATCACTTCCAAGCTCAGTTTGGCTACAGCTCCAATCACTCCTAGTTTAAGTGTGGATGGTGAGGATTGTAGGCCAGTATATCTGGAAGACACTACATTGGGGGAGGCTGATATGTACACACAAACACTAGAGTAACTGTCCTCAGAGCACACCTGGAAACATGAAGATGTGATCACAGCCATCATTCTCCTATTCAGACAGGATGGAGCACAGGCACATCTCAATGGGAAGATGTCTTCCCCTTTTGTATTCCTTCCTGCATTGTTACTTTGATTTCTTCATCACTCCAAGGGACCTTCTATAATTCCTGTAGGATGTGTGTGTACACCTTAAAGTTATCTGTCAACTTATGGCAACCCCAAGAATTTCACAGGGTTTTCTTAGGCAAGGAACATTCAACGGTAGTTTTCCCAGTCCATTCCTCTGGTATTCATTGGCAGTTTCTCACCCAAGTACTAACCAGGGCTGACCTTGCTTAGTTTCAAGATCAGACTGGGTCTTGTGCCTTCAGGGTACCTATGGTATTCCTGCATATTTCTCACTTGGCCAGCTGCAGATAGAGAGTTTATTCAAAAACTCAAAAACAAACAAACTGCAATTGAGATTTTTATGCCCTTCTCTTGTAGCAACTGATGATGATGGTAGGGGGGTGATGGTGATCAGATGCACATTCACATTTTATCCTTCCTCACAGTGACAGTGTTTATTGGGGCAGACTGGGGTCGTGTGCAGCCCCTAGGCAATACAACTCCCAGAATCCCACAGGCAGTGTGGTCAGTTACTTTTCCAAGATCTAGTATATGTGTATGTGTGTGAATTCACTAAGCATATGTGTGTGTATACACATATTTAATGAAAATCATTAGGGGAATGAACACATAAGATTAGATTAACTTATTCCTTAATTTATGAAGGCCACGGTTATACAGCAAATATCAAAAAGCAAAAGCAAATATAATTTTTAAAAAACATCCAACCCTACTCAAGGAAAATGGGCCCAAGGAAAATGGCCCATTTATGAAGTTATCTTATCTTAGGTTAATCCTATGGGCTCATGTTCCAGAAAAGTGGTACATATGATGAGGTGCTGGAGCCTTAATGTGACAGAATTCCATAGGGTAACACATGGGTGGGGAACGTATGTCCCTCCAGATGATGTTGGGCCTACAATCTGGGAAAGTTACTTTTTTGGACTATAATTTCCAGGGTGTCCACGTTAGCATGGTCAGTGGCCATGATGGATGGAGGATTTCTGGAAGCTGCGATAACAAAAAACAAACAAACAAAAATATTCCCAGGCTCAGGTGGGACCATAATTTCTAGACACGCAGCCTGCATAGCCAATGTTGATGGATGATGCAGTCTGCAGTCCAGCACTTTCTGGAGGGCTACACATTGAACATCCATGATGTATATATCAGTGGCACCAATATCCTTCCACAGAACAGCAATAGTTACCTTATGTCCCCCACTCACAGAGTATCAAGACTGGCTCTGCTAGTCTCTCCTTCAAGGAACCTGTTGACTTCTGGTGACCCCATGAATTTTACAAGGCTTTCTCAGACAAGGAATACTCAGAGATGGTTTGCCAGTTCCCTTCTCTAAAATATACCCTACAGCTCCTGGGATTCATTGGCAGTCTCCCATCCAAGTACTAACCAGAGCCGACCCAGCTTAGCTTCCAAGATTGGTCAGGATCCAGTGCATTTAGGATAATGTTGCTGTTGTTGTGGTGTGCCTTCAAATTGTTTCTGACTTATGGCAACCCTATCATGGGATTTTCTGGTGCTGAGAGTATGTGACATGCCCAAGGTCACCCAGTGGGTTTTTATGGCTGAGTGGGGAATCAAACCCTGGTCTCCAGGCTCACAGTCCACACACTTAAAGTGTTATTTTTTGGTGACATCATGCAGGTGGTGGCACAGATGAAGGTAAAACTTAATGTCTGTATAGGGCAGAAAGACTTTCTAAGAACAAGTATTGGCATCTGGATTCTGCTTCAGGCAGCAAAAGTATCTTGCGTTGGTATTGAGAAAGCTTTGCATGGCCCTGGCAGAAGAAGAGGCAGGAACACATTGTCCAGGCTCTGGTTTAAATTCAGCCCTTCTTGCCAGGTTAAATGCTGATTTTTCAGTGGTTTTGTTAGCTGCAGTGATTTGGCACTGCCATCACTAAAGTGAAGTCATAGGACTGGGATGTTAGGAATTTGACCTGTTGTTTTTGTAGTTCAGATTTTAAAAAAAACTACAGTTAAATTTGCCAAAGATGTTAGTTTGCAATGAGGCACTGAGAATATGGTTTTGTTGGTATCAGCAGAGCAAGAGCACCCCTTGTCAAATAATGATTAATTCAACACAGGGGATCAAAGGCTTTATAAACAGGGTAGACTTGCTAAATCAAAAACGGGCAGCTGCTGTCACTCATCAGTGTTGCCTCTGCCCTCTTTGAACCAGGTCTGCTTTTTTGTTCTAGCTAGCCATTTTGATGATTTAAAGGGGCTGGTGGCAGAGGGAATTATTCTGTGAAGCCTGGCTATTTCTTGCTGCCTGGAATGAGGAGCTGTGAATAGGGATATAAATGTTGGTGTCCAATTGCTCATGATGCCCATGTGTGTCTGCGTGGTGCAGCAATACATTTTTGCAGCATGGCTGAAATACAAAGTACAGTTACCTGGGAGAAAGCACCATTAAACTTGGTGTTGCTTACTTCAGCTTTAGCAAAAGATCATCCCTCAGCCAGAAAGCAACCTTTGTCTTTTAAGCAGAAATGTAAACGAAAATGGCAAAGAAATGCTATTTTAAAAGTTAGCATAATGTAGGAACTCATTCACTGGAAAGGTCAGAAATGATGAGCAACTTCTGCTTGCTTTTTTCATTTTCTGGCTTTGCAGAACAGTGAATCTGGAAAGCCTAATTATCACTTCATTCACTTGCTAGACTGAAGAGAGCTTGTCCATTACCCTGAGACTCTGGCAGATGACATTACCACTCCTGCTCCGAGAAAGGTCTGGAACTGTGCTTCTCCCATACCACTGGTAGTGACACAACTAACTAGCCTCCACCTCTGCCCTACCTTATTCAGCTAATGTTTTCTAATTTTCTTCCAGAAGTTTTGGGTTGGAAGGCCTCTCAGATGTCACCAGGGCATGTTCATACTGTCTGCTTGTCCTCCCTAGCACTGCAGTGGATCTTTTTTAACTGAATCAAAACTTGAAACAGGAGTCATAGAATCTTAGAGTTGGAAGAGATCACAGGGGCCATCCAGTCCAACCCCCTGCCATGCAGGAACACCCATCAAAGCATTCCCAACAGATGGCCATCCAGCCTCTGCTTAAAAACCTCCAAAAAAGGAGACTCCACCACACTCTGAGGCAGCATATTCTACTGCCAAACAGCTCTGACCATCAGGAAGTTCTTCCTGAGGTTCAAGTGGAACCTCCTTTCCTGCAGCTTGAATCCATTGCTCCTTGTCCTAGTCTCTGGAGCAGCAGAAAACAAGCCTGCTCCCTCCTTAACATGAGACTACAAAATGTTGTGTGACAACTTCCAGAATCCCTGGGTAGCATAGCCAATGTACATTCTGTCTAGAATTTATGAGAGCTATAATAAAAAGTAACTTTTTAGGCTCCTTTTCCGAGATGGCCCTTCTTCTTAAAACAGCTCAGATGCAAGGAGAAAAGTGAGAACACCTCACCTCTACAGTTGTCTGTTTCTCTACATTTCCAACATGGCCTTCATGCATACAATCATCACTTTTGTGGGACAAAAATGAAATAAAAGATTCTATCTGGGAAAGCAATTGCTTGAAGCTAGTCAACACACATTGGATTTTATGCCCACAGGGCATATTTGAATGTTACAGCTCTGTATGGGTATCCAGGGAAGCTGGAGACACAACAAAAGTGTATTGGTGGGTGGAGACAATAGGCATGATCTCACTTTTCTCCATGTGTAGGGACCAGCCTGGGAAGTTGTATCTCTGATCTGGCTCTTTTAAGCAGAGTGTCCATGTATGTGCGATGTAGGCAGGTAGATCCATATGAACAAAGCCTTGCAAAAGGCAGACTACAGATGGTATGGAAAGATCATGCATGACTACAGCTAATACCCATGTCGGCTCCATTCAGAAGTCCAGATCTCAAGCAGGGGAAGCTGGGACTGAAGGTTAATGGGCACAATCTTGCTCCTCTGTACTTTTCACACACAGAGTCTACACAACGTGGCATCTTCTCAATAATAATGTGACAAGCAATCAAGTGATGCACTCTGTGCCCTTTTATAGGAACTGGATCTACTTGTAGGAACTATGGACCTATTTACCAGCAGCCAAGGCTGTGCAGTTACCTGCAACTATGGCCCATTTGAGGTGATGTTCAAAAGGCTAAGCCTTACATAATGCATGCATGTAAAATCTATGTGACCTGCATCCTTTAAAAAATGAGGCAAAAGAGACACCAAAAAGCTCAGCCAAGGTACTTTTGGACTATATCTCCTGGAATCTGGCCACTGTGGGTAAGGATTCTGGGAACTGTAGTCCAAAAGATAACTTTTTAAAACTCTGGGAAATAGCATATGCTGTCTCACCCAAGGAAGTCTATAAACTTGCAGTGGACAGTTTTCCTTGCAGTCTGAAATGGGTGAGGGAAGAGCAAGAGGTTTGGCAGTCAGGGCTGATGCACTCTCTTTATTTGCTGTAAACTCACAGTCCAGTTCTTGCTTTCCCCAGGTCTCCTTAAATGGCTCTCGTTTCTCCCTTCCGCTTTGCACTGTTTGGAGAAAGTTCAGCATTGTTTAATGATCCAAGGGTAGTTCAACTTTCAGAGGTTCTTCAAAGTATGTGCATATTTAGAGTGCAGTCCACTAAATATTGCCACTCCATAAGTCTTGTTCCTTTGAATGGGATTTATGTGAGTTAGGTCCCCACTGTGCTCTGGCTACACAATGTTCAAGCATGTAAGTAATAGGCTTTGGGGAGTCCCTCCCCTCCTCTGCTCTCTTGAGACAATCTCCTATAGCAGTGTTTTTCAAGATATCTGATTGGGAGGGGGCAGCAGTTTCTTTTTCTGATGTGTCAGGGACTGGTACCATATTTATGCCCATTGGTTATAACTGTTTCTTTCTTTCCTGGAGACTCTCCATAGACCAGCAGGCAACTATTCGGGGACAAGCATGGGTCCACGAACTTCCACTTCGAGTAGCAGTGTCCTAAAACACTTTTCTCCAACCTGGCACCCCCTCCCCTGTTCTTTGACTACAGCTCATATCATCCATGGCTCACATCCTTAGAAATCATAGTCCAAGACCTTGAGGGGAAAGTGAAGTCCCAGAGCTCTGAACCTCTGCCTGACATTCTGATCATCACACTGTACTAACTCTCCAAGTGTACACTCTTTCAAACTGACATACGTGAAACGACAGCAATTAATCTGTAAGGAACACATTCCGTGTTTGGTGATGCATCATGGATTGCTCCTGGAAACATTCCAAGGCCATTTTCGCACTAGACTGTTATAGCGCAATTATTCCACTTGCAACATCCTATGAAATCCTGGGGTTTGCAGTTTCAGGAGGGGAAAACTGGAAACCCCAGGATTCCATAGGATGTTGCAAGTGGAATAATAGCACTAGAACAGTCTAATGCAGAAATGGCCCAAATCTGCTGCATATTTACTAGATCCAATTTATTTCTTCCCTCCCACTCTTCTTCACACATAAACACACCTACTTTTGATCACAGAAGATAAATACGTTCCATTAAAGCAAAGAACTGTCACAAGTAATTCATCAAGTTGGCAGTTACCTTTGTTTTTTTCCTGCCTTCATTGCTGTGGCACACAGTTTTATTGGGTCTTATCTGGTTTTTTGGGGGAACTGTACAATTAGTGTACTGTACAATTTCTTATATTTTGTTTTCTTATGGATATGTTTAAATGTTCTTTAAGCCTATAAAACACATCAATTACATGTGAGAGCCAGTGTGGTGTAATGGTTTGAGCATTAGACTGTGATTAGGGAGACTAGGATTCAAATCCCCACTTGGCCATGGGACCCCACAGGATGACCTTAGCAAGTCATACTCTCTCAGCCTCAGAGGAAGGTAAAGACAATCCCCCTATGAACAAATCTTGCCAGGAAAACCCCACAAAAGTTTCATCTTATGTTCACCATAAATCAGAAAAAAAATTGAAGGCACACAGCAACAATAACAAACACATTTTTGTATGCTATATACATTTCTATTTTTCTTTTCTTTTTTAAAGCCACCTTGAGTCCCAGCTTTTGGAGAAAGAGGAGTTATAAATAAACCAATATAATATAATACAATAGGAATCAAGTTTGGAAAAATTACTTTTGGAGACTACAACTCTCACTAGTCACGTGGGCTGAAGTATTCTGGGTACTGTAGTCCAGAAAGTCCTCTTTCTGAACTTTGAGCCAGAGGCAGGAGAAACAGCCAATAGATAGCCAATTCATTTCCTCAAATAGAACCATAATAAGTGCAGAAAACACCAGGTGCATACACTGTGTAGGTACCTCTCAGCAGTGCACAGCTCAGTTTTCTAGGTTTCTCTCAACTTTGGAACATGTACTACAGATGCTGTTTCTGAGCATGTCCAGCACTAAGAAATGTACACTTAACCCAATTTCCCTTGGAATGAGTGGGAATCGTGAGGCTCTCCGCATGTTGCTGAGTGGCAACTCCAGCATCCCTAGTCAGCACAGCCAGTGGTGAGGTATCCTGGGGGCTGCAGTTCAATGACATCTGGAGGACTGCACAATTCCCACACCTGTTCTAGACAGACAAGATTCAACATTCAGTGGGACGGATGCCTGCAAGCCAGAAAGGGCCTATGCTTGATTTCTGATAATCCAAGTGGCAGATTCAGGAAGCTGACTGTTTAGGATATTCAAGAAGCTAGCTGTTTAGGAAAATCCAGCATGTGGACTGTAGCACAATCCCACTCTCAGTATTAGGAGGCACTATTTCTTTGCAATAATTTCTCCTCATACTGTTAGCATTTAATCAGACAGAACAGAGGTTTCTGGACACAGCCTTTGAAACGTATCACTTCTAAAGTTCAAGGAGTCTGAAGTATTTTGCATGCCTGAATGTGGAAAGACCATCTACCTTATCTATGTCTATTAAGAACTGAGTCTCACTTAGCTCATCTGAACTCACTCCCAGTATTAAGTGGTAGGGTAATAACATGAGCATACCATTGCTCAGCTATGGAGGGCCCCAGTATGTCTTTATTTGCATCCTGCTTAAAGGTAAGTCTTCAAATACTTTGTGCACATAGGACTGTAGCCATGAAATCCTGAAAGAACATTACTGAAACCCACAGATATCTGGACCGGATGAACCATATAATAAAGAGATCTCTTTCTTCAGGACACTTCAATTTGTCTTCCTTATTCCAGGAATTAACAATAGGAACAACTTGATGATAGAAGTTAATGGGGAAGGCATTCAATTCCTTTATTGGAAGTCTTCAAGAAAAGGCTGGATGGCCATCTGTTCTAGTTCTGGATTTCCTGCATTAGTTTACTAGATGGTAGACTCACATATTTAAGCACAAGCTTTAGCTGAGGGCCTTTTCACAGTACACAATTATAGAACAATGATTCCATAGTTCAATCCCATGGGATCTTGGGATTTGCAGCTCAGAGAGTTCTGGGAACCATGCCCTGTGAGGAATAGCTTAGGGAACTGCGTATGTTTAGCCTGGAGAAGAGAAGGTTAAGAGATGAATGATAGCCATGTTTAAATATCTGAAAGGATGCAAGCTTGTTTTCCACTGCTCCAGAGACTGGGATGCAGAGCAATGGATTCAAACTACCAAAAGATATTCTACTTAAACATTAGGAAGAGCTTCCTAATGGTAAGAACAGTTCACTGGTGGAATATGCTGCCTGGCAGTGTGGTGGAGTCTCTGTCTTTGGAGATTTTTAAACAGAGGCTGGATGTCCATCTGTCAAGAATGCTTTGGCTGTGTATTCCTGCACAGCAGGGGGCTGGACTGGATGACCTTTGTGGTATCTTCCAGCTCTAGATTCTATGAATGATACTTAGAATTCTCTGCCAGAGAGCTCCAGTGCCTCACTAAATGACAAGCCCCAAGACTACATAGGAGGCAGCCATAGCAGTTAAAGCGGAATCAGAACTCTATAACTGCATAGTATGAAAGGATGTTGAGACAGGGCTGGAATTGTGCAACACCATTATCGAGAACGTTAGTAGTGTTTCTTGTAAAAGGCTCTTTCCTTTCCTTTGAAAATTATGAGAAGAACACATCACCTAGGACAGATTATGTCCTGTAAAAACCCAATGTACTCAAACCAAACAGAGATACAATATTGAAGCTTTCCTCTGTCTTTCTGATTCTAATTGAGGTCCCATTTCTAAAGACTGAACCTCAGCTGTGGAAATTCCACCAAGCCAGTAGTGGAAGGTGTGGTGCCATGACACTTGCCACATCTTTTGGACTACAACTCCCATCAGCCCTAGTCCACACAACCAATGGATGGCAATGAGCATAGGAACCGTACTCCAAAACAGATGGAGAGTACCAGGTTGACTATGATGTACATCAGAGTAAGCCTTTCCAGTATTTGGACCAAAACTCTATGAGCCACAGAATGGGCAGGGTGATGGGACATGCAGTCCAACAGATCTGCTGTAGGCAATACTAAGTGAGGTCATTCTGCACTACACTGTTAAAGTGCTATTATTCCACTTTGAACATCCTATGGAATCCTGGGTTGCAGTTTACTACAAACCCCCAAATTCCACAGGATGTTGAAAGTGGAATAATAGCACTATAACAGTGTAGTGCAGAAATGGCCTTAGACGGACCAAAAGTATAACTTCATAACTTCATATAAGGCAGTTTTCTATGCGTCAAAACATGTCAAAACTGATGGATAACATAATCCAGTGTGTGGAAGCCTTGTTAATTTTTGTAGCAAAATCAATGTGGAGTAGTTACCTTGGCGCTAAAGAATGTAACCCCGTTCAAAGGATTTAGTCTGGCCACCAGTTATCTCATCCATCCTCACCTCCTGATGCCCCGGGAAGTTTCCATCCAGCCCCACCTCCGGTGTTTATTAAAGGAAAATCAAAGGAGGCTCTCTTACCTGTGCCAGAGGGAAACGGCTGAAAGCCCTGGGAGAGCCGAAAGGGCGTTCCTGATCCCTGCGGCGGAGAGATGAAAATTAACGAGCTGTAGTTTTAATCTCCCCGAGTTCGGGAAAGAGCGGGCTCGGGCGGCGGAGGCGGCCAATGGCAACGAGCGCTTCCCCAACCGGTTCCCCTCCCACCCCAAAGGATTTGGCCATACAAGGCAAAAGAATGCTGAGCGGTGCGGGTGGCAGCAGCCCAGCTGTGGCCCGCTGGATTTGGGACTCTGGGAGAGAATCCGCTCCGGGGAGGGGAAGAGCCGGTGCTGCCTTATATAGATGAAATTGCGTCCGGGGTGTGTGTGTGTTGTGTGATCGCGGAGCCGGAGAAACATCGGCAGCCCGGCGGCGCTTGGAGCGCCCACCAGCCCTGGAGAGGATGGACCAGGCAGCTTCCTTTATAAGGGTACGAGCCCTGCAAAGGGCACGCGCCTCTGTGGGCTGGGTGCGCAGGAGGAACAATGGCATTTAGAAAAAATGGAAAAACCAGAGGCTGGCAGAGGGGGGAGGGACGGACCACAGAGAGGCCACTCGCACGGTTGGTATTTTCCATTTTTGCCTCGTGGATCCGAAGCTTCCCCGCTGTTCCCTTATGCAGAATAAAACAAAAAACAGCTAAAGACGCGCACAAGTTTTTGTTTGCAAACAGGAGCGAACAGTAACCTTCTTTGTACCCCTACACGCGCGCCCCTTTTGGCAGGGAGAGGTACTGCAGGCGCGGTGGACTGCGCTGCCCCGAACCTCTGGTCATTTCTGCACTAGACAGTTATAGTGCTATTATTCCGCTTTCAACCTCCTATGGAATCCTGGGGTTTGCAGTTTAGGGAAGGGCCTTTGGAACCCCAGGATTCCATGGGATGTTGAAAGTGGAATAATAGCACTGTAACAGTCTAGTGCAGAAATGGCCTCTTTTTCCTTGTAGCGAAGTATATCCCGCCTTTCCTCTGAAGACTTGGGCCACTTCCGCACTAGGCTGTTATAGCGCTATGATTCCACTTTCAACCTCCTATGGAATTCTGGGGTTTGCAGTTTAGGGAGGGGCCAGAAGGCCCCTCCCGAAACTGCAAACCGCGGGATTCCATAGGAGGTTGAAAGTGGAATCGTAGCGCTATAACAGCCTAGTGCGGAAGTGGCCTTGCTCAAGGCAACACAGGTGACTCTTCATTTCTTCGCTTTAGCCTCCATCCTGTCTGAGAGAGAGGGGCTGGTCCAAGCCTACCCAATGGATTTGGTAGGCTAGAGAAGATTTCACCACTACAGCAAACCCTTTTCGGGGAAAAACCCAGTGCCAATGGCTAAGCATGCTGGAAGTTTGAATAAGACAGTGGTTAAGATGCTGTATTGGGAAACTGTTTCTCAGCAGGGTAGATCTGTTAGTCTCTCTTTAAAGAAAAAAGAAAAAAAATTCCTCTTTAGGATTAAAACTGGAAGAATCCCAAGGCAGCATTGGCCATGTGAGCTGGGGAGACTGGTAGGTGTAGCTTAAACACTAAATTTTGCAAGGTGTGAAGAGAAACAAAGAAGAACCCTTTGCCACTTTTCTCATACTCTCCCACTGTCCCAGTTTGGTGGGAACAGGTCTGGTTAATCCTCCATCATCCCGCTTTTAAAATGTCCCAGTTTCTTCAACTGCTTCCCTTGTTGCAAATGGAGTTCCAAGTGCAAAAGTTGTTTGCACTCAGTTCACTCATTGGGGGGAAAGGAAAGATGGGGGCAGAGTCTTGCCCTTCCCAGTAGGCTCTGGCAAAAGCAAACTGGTGCAGCCTTTCCTTGCTTATGTGTACTTCCTCATTAGCAATTTTTGCCATCTTGACCACACTCTGATGTTGCCTGGCCACACATTTCCCAGTTTTCATCTGTGAAATGTTGGAGGATATGCTTTCTCATTTCTGCAGTGTTTGCCTAAATTGTCTCATCTGTTCACAACTTATTAATTAGACCTTCAACAGGACAGCAGTAGGCGGGATCATTTTTCAGCTGAAGGGCTGCATTCCGTCCTGGCTAACAGAGGTGGGGCTGAAGATGCATACCAATGGTGGGTGGAATCAAAAACAGCTTATCTTTAAGCTCCCAGCCTGAACTTGGATGCCTTGGATCTAGGGAAACAGTGTGTTTAATCAGAACTCAGACACAGGGCAAATCATGTCAAGTTGCAGAACTGATAATGCTCGGCATGAACTCTTTGTTTAAAAGCGTCACTTGTTCATCCAACTACAGAACCAGATAGACTCATCAGGAGCAATTCCTCCGGACCCCTCATAGTGCTGCGGGGAAAATGTGTAGGTAGGTTGTATCAGTAATGGAGTAAAAATGCATGGGAATCAGGCTGTTAGTCTGGCTGAAGTTCTAGCACTGAAAATGAGTTCCCACATGAAGATTTATGTGCTGCTGTTTATTATACTTAGTATTAATAAACTGATTTATGTGACATTCTCATAGGTCATGCATTGGTTAGGCCTCATTTGGAATACTATGTCCAGTTCTGGGCACCTCAACTCAAGAAGAATATCGACAAGCTGGAATGTGTCCAGAGGAGGACAACCAAAATGGTGAAGGGTCTGGAAGCCATGCCCTATGAGGAACGGCTTAGGGAGCTGGGTATGTTTAGTCTGCAGAAGAGGAGGTTAAGAGGGGACGTGATAGCCATGTTTAAATATTTGAAGGGATGTCATGTCGAGGAGGGAGTGGGCTTGTTTTCTGCTGCTCCAGAGACTAGGACAAGGAGCAATGGATTCAAGCTGCAGGAAAGGAGATTCCACTTGAACCTCAGAAAGAACTTCCTGATGTTCAGAGCTGTCTGGCAGTGGAATATGCTGCCTCAGAATGTGGTTGAGTCTCCTTCTTTAGAGGTTTTTAAGCAGAGGCTGGATGGCCATCTGTCGGGAATGCTTTGATATGTGTTCCTGCATAGTAGGGGCTTAGACTGGATGGCCCCTGCGGTCTCTTCCAACTCTATGACTCTTTGGCCCTTTTCGCATTAAGTCTTCTCGCGCGAGCGGGGGAGGGCGGCTTGCGCAAGAAGCCTTCTCCGGGAGGCTGCCGCTTCCCCCTCCTTCCTTCCGCAGGCGAAGGAACGAGCGGGGAAGCGGCAGCCTCCTGGAGGCGGAGGCGGCTCGCGCGTCCGTCCATTCCCCCCGCGCACGCGAGAAAGGCACTCGTCCCATCTGCCCCCGCGCGCGCGCGAGAGAGAAAGGCGCTCGTCCCGTCCGCCCCCCCGCGCGCGCGCGCGAAGCAGAACGTGTCGCGTCCGTCGCGCGAGCGCCCCGCCCCGTCCCTTCCTTCCGCAGGGGCGGAGGGAAGGAAGCGCGACCCGGCCGGCTCCTGGACGCTCCGCACGAGAGGTAAGTGCGCGCGGGCGCCGGGAGCGTTGCGCGAGTGCGGTGATTTTCGCTTGGAAGCGAAAATCAAAAAACCCGCGCTCGCGCCGCTTCAGCCCCGTGAGCCCGGCGGAAGTGGGAGTGCGTCGTGCGGAGCGACGCTCCCACTCCCGCGAGGCTCACAGGGCTGTCGCGCGAGAAAAGGCCCGTGCGAAAAGGGCCCAAGATTCTATGCATGTGCAGAAAGGGGGCCCTATTGGGGAATTGTTAGAATCACTTTAACTTGGCCTCATTCAACTATATATGTTCATATGTTCAGATTCTATAAACATAATGTTCAAAGAAGCCAACCAGCTACCACAGTTTTAAGGCAGTCCTATATGTATTTATTTAGAAGTAATCTCCAGTTGGATACTCATGAAAGAATAATTGTAGATACCTGTAGATACTATTATGTACTGTTATTTTTGCTTTACCGTTATTTTTGCTTTACTCTTTCTTAATAAAAATAATAATTAAAAAAAAAGAAGTAATCTCCAGTTGTAGGAGCCATTGTGGTTTAGCTGTTTGAGTGCTGAACTAGGATTCTGGGAGATCAGAGTTCATTTCCCTGCATGCCCATGGAAACCTAC
>CAOLHI010006163.1:0-40799 GCA_948474755.1 Ctenosaura bakeri
CTCTGTTGCTTTGGAATCTCATCATTTTTCTCAGCTTTTCCGTCATTTCAGCCTTGGAATAAACTAGCTAGGTTGACAATAATAGGGGTTAGAAGTAGTTCTTTTTTCAGATTAAGGCTGAGTTTCTTAGGGAGGCAGATGTTATGCTTTCTCCTTGCCCTTCTGAAAAGTGACAGCATGCACACATCACTTGCTATCTTGAAGTTTTTTTTCACTTGCTATCTTGAAGTTTTTTTTGTATGCCCTATCCCAGGCCGTGCTATTGTATTTCCATTTTCTATGTATGGATGTGAAAGCTGGACAGTGAAGAAAGCTGATAGGAATGAAATCAACTCCCTTGAAATGGGGTGCTGGTGGAGAGATCTACGGATACCCTAGACTGCTAGAAATACAGATGAATGGGTCCTAAAGCAAATCAAGCTGGACCTCTCCCTAGAAGCCAAGAGGACTCAACTGAGGCCGTCGTACTTTGGCCATATCTTGAGAAGACGTGACTCCCTAGAAAAGACAATAATGCTTGGGAAAGTGGAATGCAATAGGAAGAAGAGAGGGATGATCCAGGAAAACCTGTTGTTGAATCCAGGGTGGTTGAGGACAAAAGCGACTTGGAGATCTCCCATTCATACAGTCGCCATATGTTGAAGTTGGCTTGAAAGCAGTTAGCAACAACATTCCAATCCCACTAGCATTTCACAGATGAAAAACAGGACATGTGTGGCCAAGAAACAACAGAGTGGAGTCAAGATGGTAGAAGTTTTAAACGTGGAGGAACACACAAGCTAGGAAAGGCTGCAGTGGCTTGCTTTTGAACGAGTCTACTGGAAAAGGCAAGGTTTTGTCTTTTCCCCTGTGCTGAGTTAATAGAGTGCAAACTCCTTTTGCACTTTGAACTCATTTTGCAGCAGTTGAAGTAAGCTGAGGACAGCAGGGGGGATGTGGGAGGAGGAGAAAGAAACCAGGACATTTTGAAAGCAGCTGGAAAAGTGGGACAGGAGAGGATTAATCAGGACTGTCCCTACCAAATGGCAACGTTTGGAGGGTATGCTTTGCTTCCCTTCTCAGTTGAGGAGTTGCTTTGACTTCCTCCCTCCCTCCCTCAGTGGGCTTCTTCTGAAGAAAAAAAAAGCCGTTGCCATAGACTGCAAGTTGCATGCGATTTTGCATTGCTTATTCCGGGCACACTGTGAACTTCCTTTGTGTAGTTGGAACACTTTTCATCCTTTGAGGCAGAGCATGCTAAACAGAGTAAGCAGCTATTTTTTCTCTCCTTTTTAATCTTTCAAACTCCCGTTTGGCTTTTCCTCTCTCTCCACACATCTCCTCCTTCACCTTTAAATGCTTGCTTCTCTTACATTCCAAGGACACATTGCAACCTTTCCCCCGTCATAAAATGCTAATATTTTCTTCTGAACGTTATGCTGTTTGGGGAATGCCCCGAGCTAAAAGAAGCTTCTGAAAGGAGATCTCTTGATGGATTTTGAAAAAGAAAACTTAGGAGAGTCCCCATTTAGGCTAACTCATGCCTCTTTAGAACTAGTGTGGGCTAGTGATTTGAGTGCTGCTTGACCAGGGTTTGGATCTTTACTTAGTCATGAAAACCCGTTGGGTTTTCTTAAGCAAGTCACTCTCTCTCAGCCTTAGATGAGGGCAGTGGCAAACCTCCTCTGAACATGATAGCCAGTGTGGTGTAGTGCTTTGAGGACTGGTCAGTGACTCTGGAGACTAGAGTTTGAATCCCTCCTTGCCATGGAAATCCACTCAGTGGCTTTGGGCAAGTCCCACTCTCTCAGCCTCAGAGGAAGGCAAAAGCAACCTCCCCTTTGAACATTCCAAGAAAACCCTGTGATAGGTTTGTATTAGGGTGTCATGCTAAGTTGGAAATGATTTGAAGGCACGCAAGAACAACATGCCATTCTACTGATGCCACTGCAGATGCACAGTGATATATTTTTGTGTCTGTGTGTGCAAACTTGTCTCTGGGAGAATATTGCTGTGTTTAGACCACTTCTGTCTAGGCCATAGGCCAAAAAAATAAAATAAAATAAATCTGAAATATTAAATGTGATCCCAGACCTGTTGTCATCAGGCCCACCAATGACTGTGGCCCTTTAGAAAGAATGAGAGGATAATTCCTGTCCCTGAGAGTCTGAAAGGCTTAAAAAGACACACAAAGAAAATAGAGGAAGGGAAAGGGCATAGAGGTCAGTGAAAACCAAGTTGCACTTAAGTGCAGTCGTAATAGGGTACCCAAGTACACTTCTTGATGACTTATATTTCAGTGTTCTGCTCTTTTTGGGCTTTGTAAATTAGGGTTATGGGAATTAGGGAATTAGGAAAATGCAGAGGTTTGCTTGGGACATGCAACAGACCATACTGGCTCTCCAAATTTATTTTGAGGAGGCTTGGCATGGCCTTCTTCTGAGGCTGAGAGAGTGAGGTATGCTCAAGGCCACCCAGGGGATTCTCATGGCCAAACAGGGATTTAGATCTTGGTCTCCCAAGTCCAAAACTTAAACCCCTGCACTGCACAGAAATTCAAATATTGGAATCCAGAACATTTGGGTTATAATCTGCTAGGATTGCCGGTATGCACCTGATACCGGCCTGCTGTAGCAAAGGGAAGCAAGTGCCTCCATTTTTGTTGGCAAGGATTTGATGTTGGCTTGAGTAAACTGGACAAGCAGGCAGAAGCATGCTTGAGAAATGCTTCTGGCCCAAGCTTGTTCTCCAAACTTCTTAGTAGAACAGGAAGCATAGCATATGTGGTAGTGATGCAAAGCTGCAATCTTTTCCCCCTTTTAAGCCAATTGTTGGCACTTTGGACCCTTCTTCTGACGCCAGGCTTATCGGGTAATGTCCTGTTTATGGTCCATGAGTCTCCCTGGCACTGGATAAAAGCAGCCAAATTACACAGTTATGGCTGATGACAAAGTTATACAAATAATCAACATCCCTGCTGTTATCCGGAAGATAAACGTACTTGAGGAATCTGTGCGTTCAAAGAGAATGATGTGCTCTTTCTCTTTTTCTCTTTTCTGGTGGGCTGCATGCATCAAATTGAGCCCTGCATCTCTTGAGGGGAAGGCTGTTCATGGAAGGAGTGGATTTTTACTGATATCCAACCTTTTCCCCCAGTTTGGCCTAGCTACGTACAGCCTCTATATTCAGAGTGGGGCTCTCACCTGCAAGGCCTCTTTGTGGCTTTCTGGGGTCCTCTGGCCACAGCTCTTGTTAAGAAAAATGATGTGCCACTTTTCCCTTCCACAGAAAATCCCCAAGCGATTCACAGAATCAAGTAATAAAATAGAATTTGCCACTTTTTGGAAAAAGCATGAAGCATCCCATTCACAATTGGTTGGCTGTGCTAATGGTTAACACTATCGGGAATAATTATTTTGAAAGTCAATGCTGAGTGAGCTGTCTTCAGGTATCACTGCTGGAAATACCTTCTGCATTTGTTATAGTTTTTGCCTCATCCAGCAAGACAATTCTGGGCCTACAGTGTTGCTCGACATACACACAAAGCGGTGGAAATCATGTTGGTCCATCATTCTCTCCCATACTGCTTCCTCTCGGCAAAAAAATCCTCACAGTTGGGACTATTATTTTGCATTGAGGACTGTAATGTCACCTAATAGTGAGCATAGCTGAGCGAACCTGACAAAACCTTCTGGAAACGCAGTTTGAATTCTGTTTTCTGTGATGTCCATGATTTCTCCCGGTGATGGTTATTGCCTAACTGCCTTCTGGAATTGATCTTATGAGTTATCCAGGAGAACTCCAAGGAGGTTTTAGTGCTTTGAGATTTTTGCTTGGTGATAGTTCAAATGTCGTTTTGTATGCTACAATTTGTTTTAAAGTCCTAGCTGCTGCTTTTATCTTATTCTGCTTTTTCTACTCTAGTTTGCTCTACTTTGCTGTTGCATTTTGTATTTTTAACACCCGGTGGATTTGCCTAGCATTGCAGTGCCTGTGATGTGACTGAATTTCTTTTAAACCTGAGGAAATTGGAAATAGTACCTCTGAAGTTTTCAGCTATCTGCAGCAGAAAAACAACGCTTGCTCAGAAAGATGGCATGCATAAGGTCCATTCGCATTGCAGCCTCCCCAGATCAGCCCAGTTGAAGGACAGTTGGCTGTTGTGGGGATACTTGTCATAAGAGTGGCAACTGCAGTCAAAAACAAGGGTTTCCCACTAGGATGAAAGTCCTAGGTGAGTCTTAATGTGATGCTGTACCACTTCCTGTTGCCATTTTGATTGGGACTCCAGAAGATTTGGGAGCAGTGTGACATTCTGGAGTGCTTCTGGAACTGGAATGGGGTTTTGTTCATGTATTTTCACACATTTCCAGGGCTTTCTGTAGGTTTGTGAAGGGGAAAAAGGGAAAAAATCACACCTTTTTGGGAAAAAAAATTAGTTGATTGGAGGGCTTTTGGGGACCCCATAAGTGGGATCTAGGAACCACATGGTCCACGCTTGGCCCACCATTGTCCTAGAAGTTTCTCTCCCCTTCTTAAAACACTTGGAAGTGGAGACACTTAACAGAGAATCCCATGTTTTCCTGTCTTATAAGATGCCTGAAAAGGGTGGGAATGCCATTGGCTGCAATGAGAGAATGAAAGGGTCAAGGAAGCTGCTGTAAGAAAACAGATGCTAACCTGCAGATCCCTGCGGAGCAAAGCATCTTTGCGGCAGACTCATTAAAGGGGCTTTGCTTTGGCTAAGGCTCCGTGTTAGCTTCCAGGCTTTCAGATCTCTCAGTCCCGGAGCAGCAAGAATTTTAATTTTTAAGTTCAGTTTGGAACTCCCTTCTATGCTCCTTGCGCCTTCATGGGAATTTGCTCCCGCAGTGGAGATGGGAGTATGGTGGAACATTGCCACACGCCCTCAAGTCCCAAAGCCTGGAAGATCTTGGCTCAGTCGGCAGCCCACCCTGGGGTTGGTATGCAGGGCCCAGTGGTTGCCTTTTTCTTGGGCCAATGGTTGTATTTTCTACTTCTCCCCCTCCCTCTGGTACAAAAGGAGCCGCGTTTGGCCAGTGACTTGCTGTTAGGTCAGGCAGGCATACGTCCAATTGAATTTCCTTTGGATAAGGAGGAGTACAAATGCTAAAGTCCTGAGGAGTATGGTATTCTTCACAAAAGAATTCTGTCTCGAGGTGACTCGTGTTCAAAAATAGCTTAGACCGTTTTGTACATTAAAGAGAGTTGTTTGATTTATGGTTTGTTCGATCTTCCATTCAGGCCTTCACTGAGTTTCAAACAATCAGAAGTGTGTAGTTGTGGGGACGAGTAACTTTGGCAACTCATTTGTAAGGATGAGAAAATCCAAACCCTGAGCCGAGCAAAACTGATTTGGATGACCTGTGTAAGCAGTTCAAATCTCCAAGTTTTTACTGGCTTTTGTGTTGTGTTTTTCTTAGTCGTAAGGAGGGGTATGGAACCCCATAAACACAATCTGACTATCCAGATTTTCTGAAACCAGACATCCTTGCTCTGGAGAGAAAGGCACTGATCACACAAGTTCAACTATACATATTTACGGTATTTTATTTTCAAAGAACCGTGGAGTTGGAAGCGAAGCCAAGGGTCACCCGGTGCGACTACCTTCTGCCATGCACGAAGACACCATCAAAGCATTTCCAACAGATGGCCAGAGACCATGGCCAAAAAAATCCAGAGATGGAGACTCTACCACACTCCTAGGCAGTAGCGGATTCTGCTGTTAAACTGCTCTTACCATCAGGACATTCTTCTTAAGGTTTAGGTGGATTGACTTCACCTTCACTGTAGTTTGAATTCATTGCTCCATGTCCTAGTTTCTGGAGCAGCAGAAAACAAGCTTGCCCCAGCTGACATCCATTCAAATACTTAAACGTGGATATCATGTCACTTTTCACTTTCTCCAGGCTAAACAACCGAGCTCCTTAAGCCGCTCCTCACAGGGCATAGTTTCTCAGTCTTTATTTTATCATAAGGAAATGTGAATCTCAATTTGTGAAGCTTTGATCTGCTGGCTTTTTTGTGGTGTAGAGACCTATCTATTCCTTCCATGTTGTTCCTTTTTCTTGTACAACATTGTAATGTCCAAGTACACCTCTTATTTGCTAGCCAAGGTATCCTTGTATTGCCGTTGCAGCATCCCGTGACTGAACAGTGGTGCTAAAGGACTATGAACTCTGTGTGTACATGCCTTTAAGCCACCTGTTGTCTTAGGCCAACCCCCATGCATTTCAAAGGGTTTTCTCAGCCATAGAACACTTCTAGAGGTAGTTTGCCATTTTCTCTCTGAAAAGTAGCCTGAACCAACTGGTACTAATTAGCGGTTCCTCATCCAGGTACTAACCAGGCCTGGCCCTGCTTAGCTTCCAAGATCAGACAGGGCCTGGTGCCTTCCTCATTAAAAAGGTCTTGAAAAGAGGGCCCTTTCCTGAAATTGATCTGTGGCCTGAACTGAGCATGAGGGCCACTTCCAATGTGCTCAGGCAAGAAAGTGCATTTCTGGTTTTGAGGTTTTCTCACGTGCAAATTCATCCCCACAGTGATGAAATTTAAATCTTTATGGGATGTGTATATAGCCTTCCTACTCCTTTGGTCCAAAACCTGAGTCATAGCATTAAAGGAAGCAGCCGGTGAGGTTCAGCATCTCTCTCATTCCCCCTCCGCTCCCATTAAACAGTTCCAGCTGGCCCCGCTGTGCCCAGCCCTTTGAGTTCCCACGATCTCGGCGTTTAAGACCCTGACCTTGCAACTGTGCATTCTCTCTCTCTCTCTCCCCTTTCTTTTTCCCCTAGACGTGTAAGAAGCAGCGGGAGGCAGTGACAATATGTGGTCAAAAGGATCTCCTTTCTGGGGTGAGCAGCTAGGGTTGCGTCTTCACGGGCCAATCTAAACAAACGTTTGCTTTGAGGAGTGAGGTGAGAGACGGAGAGGCGAGAGTGAAATAGATTTCTGCCTCTGTGCTAAGAAAGAAAGAAAGAAAGAAAGAAAGAAAGAAAGAAAGAAAGAAAGAAAGAAAGGCAGATTTCTCTACTGAAAGTGGCTTCTTCTAGCAGCCTGCATGTGCGCAGGGCAGAAAGACTCAATTCCCCCCCAATTACAAAGTGAGATTTTGAACCTCACAAGCTCCGTTTATTGTCCAAGCCAGATGTGAGAAGCCAGTGAACCTCCAGATGTTAGTGAGCAGTAAGCTACAACTCCCATCCTCCCTCCCTATTGCTCAGTTGGGCTTGGATGTTGAGGGGAGTCCGGTAACATTTGGAGGACCAAGGGTTCCCAGTGCTGCTCACTTTTGGGAGGTCAAAATAGTCAGGGAAGTGCTTGTGTTTGGCTCCATGTTGGCTTATGCTTAACACTAGGTATAGCTTGGTAGAGGCAGCCTAGTGTAGTGGTTTGAGCATTGGACTATGACTCTGTAGTTCCCTGCTTGATCATAGAAACCCATGGGGTGATCTTGGGTGTGTCACACACTCTCAGCCCCAGAAAGCCCTGTAGTAGTGTCACCTTAGGCTGGAAATGTTTTGACGGCACACAACAAGAAAGAAGAAGAAGTTGGCAAAGCTGTCTCTGTGTATTCCCCTTGTCTAAGAAAACCCTATGATGGGTATATGCACTGTTAATTGTATGATATTAAGAACATATGTAAACTTCGTAAAAATTATGATGAAAGTAAAAGAGAACCCTATGAAATTCATGGGGTCACCGTAAGCCGATAGGTGATTTGAAGGCCCCCCAACACACACGGTGTAAAGATACCAGATCCCAAGGGTCAGCCTTGGTTAGGACTTGGATGGGAAACTGCCAAGGAAGACTAGGTGTTGCAGGGTATATTTCAGAAGAAGGAACTGGCACAACCACCTCTGAGTATTTCTTGCCTAAGAAAACTCTATAAAATTCATGGTGTCACCATAAATCCACAGGTGACTGGAAGGCACAGACACACACACAAAGAAAAAAAGTCCCCTCTTAAACAACTTTGTTTATATATTCTGTTGCACATCCTATCAATGGGCTGCCCTTCGTTAGACCACTGAAGAGATAAGCCTGTAACCATAGAGCACATGCCAGTACAAGTGTTTGTGGACTAGTCACTCATTTGTAGGTCTCTTGTATGTAAGGTTATCTGGATGCATTCCCCCCCTTCATTTAAGGAGGCCCTGTCAGGCTCCATCTCTGCTGCGTTGGCATCTTCCTGGTCTGTTTTGGGAGCCACAAGCCCTGTGTCAGGAGGGTGTGCATTTGCTGTGACCGCTGAAGAATTCATACCTCAGAATCGGTTCCCAGGCTCCCTGCATGGCTGGCATTTCGAGCTCTTGCAAAGGAGGAAGTGCTGACGGGGTTTGCTAATGACGGGTGGGCAGAGGAGCACTGGGAGTTCTTGGCGCCTTGCGTGGCCTCGGATCGTGTGCAGCTTCGTTTCTGAAACAAGCTTGGAAACAAATCTCATCTTCGGGGGCTCTGTGTTCTTTGCTCTGCAGGCGAGAAAGAGAGAGGTTGAGAGAGAAAGATGCACGCAGAATTCCATTCCTGCTCCCCATGGTGTTTGCTCCCTCTTCCCGGCCAAAGCTAACAGAAGTTTCTTTCCCTCTAGTGTTCTCAGGGCCTTTAATCACAAATGTCTTTCAGGTTGATTAGGGTGGAAACCATTTTGGGGTGGGTTGCTTGTTGTTTTTTGCAACATGTTGTTATTGGTATCGACCCTCCACATTTGCTAGGGTTAAGGGTGCAGGACCCTTGCAAAAATGAGGAAAATCGCAAATATCAAAATGTGTGTATGTGTTTGTGGGAAGGGGGGCAAGGCATGGTGGGGAGAAAGGGTACCTAGGGTCCAAAGTAGGTCAGGGAAAGGAGAGGGAAAGGACCTGGGTTGAAAATGGTGTCCCTAGACTTTGTCTCGGTTGCCCATTTCCTTCCTTGGGTATTTGGGGGGCATCGGGAGAGGGTTTGGGGCATGGAGAAATGGAGCTGCAAACCATCCTTAGCTGACGAGGCAGCGGCTAGTGGAGGAAGAGGAAAAGCAGAGGTGGGTTTTTAAAGGGCTGCACGGCCTGATCGGAGCCACCAAGAGGGAAGGTTCCCCCAGAAAAGAAGAGGTTGAAGAAACTTGCAAATAATCTAATCTGTGGAAGTCAAACCTGCAGATGTGGAAGGCCAACAGTATTGCTATTATTAGGGGCAAGCTTCAGTAATAAAGCCTCTGGCAAAGAAGCTCCTTTATACAAAGTCTTTTTGCATTTTCTCAGCCCCTTTTTTTCTTCCTTGTCCTCTGTCCAGTGGGAAGTTTTTAGTAGCAATACCTCTGGGAGGTTGGTGAAGGAGGGCAGGAAAAGCACAAGACTTTTTGAGTCAGGTTGCAGCAGTGTGTCTCAAGTAAACAATGCAACAAAAGTTTGTTCTGGGTAGTAATGGGATTCTAGTTCAGTAGATCTGATGGTGGCTGTGTGTCCCTGCCTACAACAGGTAAGGTAAACAGCAGGTGTCTCCAGAACCCCTTCTGGATCATGTTGAATGCCAAAACGGAGAGAAAAGAGACAAAAAGATGAGCCTGCCTCACCAGCTACACCTCTATTTTGTTAATGAAACATAGATCTGTAAGTTTGGCCACCAATACAGAAATCATAAGAAGGAGAAGCTAATGAAAGAATGTGAATCATTGCTGGATGACTGGATCAGAATTTCTGATCATTGGCTGTGTCTGGCTGGGGCTTCTGGGAGTCAAAGTCCAACAAGTGTGTTTTGGGAATCACCAAGTGGGCATCCTGGGCTAGATGGACTACTCTGACTTGGTCGGCTTCATGCACTGTTCTGTGTTGCACATGAGTTAACCTGGCTTTTTTTTTTTTTCCTTCCTGTTTCTCCTGCAGAGTGACCAGCAGCTGGATTGTGCCTTGGATTTGATGAGGCGTCTGCCTCCCCAGCAGATTGAGAAAAACCTCAGCGACCTGATCGATTTGGTAAGTGCGGAGTGTCTTAAACTACAACTGGATTCTTCTCGTGAACTGACTTGGGTCAGGTATCACAACAGACTATAGTTTGCATCACCCATTTTAGTTCCTAGGCCATTTCCGCACTACACTCTCATAGCGCGATTATTCGACCTTCAACCTCCTATGGAATCCTGGGGTTTGCAGTTTAGGGAGGGGCCAGCTGCGGTGCATGTTTGCGTGCGGTGCATGTTTCTCCCTCTTCAAGCAGCTTAACACCAGATGCCCCCGAGCTCCTCCTGGCTGCAGTTTGTCAAGCAGGGAGACCCTCTCTGCCCTGCCGAATTCTGCTGACAGAAGAGAAAAAAACTCCAACTTGAACATGAAATGTCAGGGCCGGAGAATCTGGGGAAGCGGGTGGAAGGCCCTTTCAGGGTCACTGCCCCCATCATCCCCCCTCCATAGTTCCTCATTCATTAGCGGAGGAGCGGCGTGGCTGGCCCTCTCCCGCCACATCTGTTGCTGCTTTCTCAGGCGGCCGAGCCTGTAATTACCGTTCATTAGAGCCCTTGTCAGTCACGGGCCTCCCCAAAGCCCAGCCTGAAAGGAGCGGGGCCGTGGGTGCCGGTAATCTGCCTTGGCACGGAGCGCCTGGCTCGGAGTCTAATTACTAATTATTGGGAAATGGGCAGCTTGGAGTCTTGTCAGCGCACAGGAGAGTTTTAGAAAATTGCGGTGGGAGAGCCGGGTGCAGGGGCAAGCGGGAGCAGGAGGCAGCGAGTTTTTAGGATAATTGAGTAAATTAGAACCCTTTCTGCAAGCGGGGAGATTGTGAAACCGAAGCGCTGAGTTGGCTGACAACGGGTTTCCCCCCTGTCCAGTGGACCTCTGGATGTACAGACAATTTATCATGGCTGTGTGTCAAAAAAATGTTTGTATGAATGTGTATGTGTGTAATTATTGTTACAGCCAGCCCTCCACTTTTGTGGGTTTGACTTTCACGGTTTTGATTATTTGTGAGTTTCTTCAACACCTGGGGGAACCTTCTCTTCCCTTTCTTCCTTCCTTTTTGTGGCTTACATCTACAAAAGCTCATGGGAAAATGAAAATCAGTTATTCTTAAAGGTGCTGCTCCTTCCTCCCTTCCTCTTCTCTTCTCTTCTCTTCTCTTCTCTTTTCTCCCCTTCCAATAGCCACTGGTTTCTCCAGCTTCCTGGTCAGGATTGCAGATTTGTGCTTCATGAAAAATGGATGCAGTTCTGTGGTAGTTTTCCCCACCTACTATTGATGACATCCTCTGTGTCTGTGTTAGATCGCATAAATAAAATTACAGGGCTGGCAGGCAATGTGTTGTTTAATAGAGGAGGTCCATATAGACATTTCCAGTTCTCAGCATCCCCTTGTCCAAGGACTAAGCAAGGTGTTTGTGGCAGATTGAGTCCAAGGTCTCTTTTATTTCACATGTCTCTTCAGCACAGTATTTTAAGTGGCCCCATGCCAGTCAAAGAGACACTGAGCCCCTTTAACTTCCATGCCTCCATCCTGTGGAATCCTGGGACTTGTAGTTTCATGAGCCATTCAGAATTCTCTCCTGAAAACTTCTAGTCCCTCATCAAAGTACACAATCCAGGTTTCCAGGATGGAGCTGTGGAATTTTAAAGTGGCTTCAAGCTGCTGTTAATTGCATAGCATGAAAGAGACACAAGTACCTGTCACTCCCTCTATGTGACACGCTTAAACTGATGTCTCCCCCGGTTGTTGTTTTTCTGTTGCTTGACAGGAAGCGTGGTAAAAGGAACAGTTTGATCAGATCGGAAGTGAGGGGTGTGAGGTTGAGAAAACTCCCGGGAACCCACTTAGGGTACTTAGTGCGACACTCCCCCAGCCCCGCCCAAGCAACATAGGCCCTGAAACCTCTCTGGGTTCCTTGGCAGTTGGGAAGAGGATATTCCTCTGAGTCATTGCTCCCCAGCTTCATCCCAAGAAAATGTTGTCTTGCTGGTGTGCCTGTGTTGCTTTTCTTTCTCTTCTTTAAAAGGGCAGGGCTCCCCTTACAGTCACACCACCAAAATAGTGTTGTCGCCCGCCTCCGAAGTTCTTTCACATCTCTCGGTACCCTTGATGCTTTAGCTGGTGCTGTTCTTTTGAACACTTTATGCTGGTCTGTAGGAAGCCCCCAAGCAGAACACAAGGGCAGCAGCCACCTCCGTCTCCTGTTTCTCTGTGGCTGATATCCAGAGGCACACAGCATAGAATCGTAGAGGCTCCAAGGGCCATCCAGTCCAACCCCAATCTGCCATGCAGGAAGACATCATCAGAGCATTCCCTTGGGCAGATGACCATCCAGACTCTGTTTAAAAACCTCCAAAGAAGGAGGCTCCACTCCACTCCACTGAGGCAGCAGCAGATTCCACTATCCAACTGCTCTTACCATCAGGAAGTTCTTCCTCATGTTTTGGTGGGATCTCTTTTCCTGGAGTTTGAAGCCATTGCTATGGAGCAGCAGAAAACAGGCTTGCTCCAGCTTCCATATGATATACCTACAAATATTTAAACATGGCTATCATGTTACCTCTTAACCTTCTCTTCTCCAAGCTAAACATACCCAGCTCCCTAAACCACTCCTCGTAGGGCTTCAGGGGTTCCAGGTCTTTGATCCTTTTCAAGATACATTGTGTGTCGACATGTTGCATCCGTAAATAAGCAAAAATGTTTGAAACATTCTAGAGACCACTTGAGAGACAGTGTGGTTGAGCATTGAACTAGGACAGTGGGAAACCACTTGGCCACAGAAAACCATTGGGTGACCTTCAGCAAGTTACTTTCAGTCTCAGGGGAAGGCAAAGGCAACCTCCTCTGAACAAATTCTGCCAAGAAAGCCCCATGATACGGTAGCTGGAAGAGAGGACTTCAAGGCAGACAACAAAAACAGCAGAGACTGCTTGAGAGCTTCTTCCAAATGATTTGCACTTTGGTGACCAGACTTAAAGATCTATGTTTTGTTTTGGGGAGTAGGTGGTGAGGCAGGCTTATCTACTCTCCCCTTTTCCTCTGTGTCTTGCTGCTTGTCCATGCTCAGAAATGTATTCTGGAGGCAGCAGTTGTTTCCCTTGCCTGTATCAAGCAGGCAGAGACAGCCAGGCTTGGCAAAAACAGAATTCCGTTCTTTCCCAAGCTTAAGCTTCATGTCACTATTTACTGTAGACACACTGCTGCAACTCACCATCAAAATTCTGTGTTTCTGCATTCCTTCTTAACTATCTTCCCAGCAGTGATGCTGCTAAAAGGCTTCTAGCTAGACAGAAGATGAGGAAAAGCAGGGACTGAGTGGTCATAGAAGGCCTTTGTAGAAAGAAGCTTCACTCCCAGAGGCTGCATTAAATGGGGTATGAGTCTAAACTCAGCGTGGAACAGCTCTGCAGCCTGCATAAATTATGACAATGTGGAGAATATATCTGTGGGTTTTGATAACAGAGATTTCTGGGGAAGCTTTTTGCCTTCTCTGAGGTTTAACCATTAAGCTCAGTATTGTCTGCCATTCCCCAGGACCTAAGCTGGGGGAGGATCTTTCTACCTGTTTCCTTCCTGGTGGTGGTTGTTTTTAACTGGAAATGCCAGGGATTTGATCTCAGGACCTTTTGCGTATAAAAAACTGAATTTACAATTCAGCTATGGTCCCTTTCCTGCAAAAAGGAAGGGCAGCTCTTCTGACTTTCCTTGAATATGTGCTGCCTCCTGGCCTGTGGACATCTTTCCAGCTTTCAGTCGCCTTTGTCTGTGCAAGTTTTCGAGGTTTTCTTTGCCACCATGAGGACTAGAACATTTGCAGGCTGTCCGGAGTCTTGCATTTTAAGTCTGAAAATCCTATTCTGAACCCCAAGCTGCAGCCTATACTTTTGGGGAACCGCCATCCATCTTTACCTGATATGTCTATGAATCAAACTCTCATCCTTAGTTTCAGGTGAACAAACTCAGACCTCCTATTTATGAGTGTTCAGGCTTAAGAGCTGCAGGCTGTTGGAAAGACAACCAGGTTGTGAAAGACCTAGATGGAGGTTGAAAAAAGAGTTGGCAAGTTTGGGATTCCTGAGGACTAGCAACTCATGGGGTGGGCTGGGGAGAGAACCAAAATGCAGGGTCTTGCCAGGGTGCCTGCCAAAGCTCAGAGTGGCCTCTTGCCCCGTCCGGCTCGTTCAAACACACCTTGAGGGGCCAACAGCTGTGGGAGTTTAAAAGGGGTGGCCTTTGTGAACTTGGCGTTCTTTCCGAAAGACGTCGATCGCATCAGGCACAGTGCGGTTTCGCGGTTCTTCGTGCCGAAAGCAGCTGCCGAGGCTCCAAATTGAGAGTTATTGGCTGAAACCGAGGGGACTTGGCACAATTAACGCAGTGCCCCCTCAGCGCGAGCCAGTTTTCCACTCAGCAAGCGTGGCTGTAAATGGAAATGTCTTCAGCTTAGAGAAGATTACCATCAAGGCATTCGGAACTCATTTTAAGACCTCTTTTTTTAAACATGTCCAGGCAGCCAAGAAAGGGTCTCAGCTAAAATTGGGCTGCAAGCAACCATCAGGCATAGCTCAGCGACTTCGCCTGACTCCGGGCTGGAGATATGCTTAATCTTGGAAAAGACCCTCAAGAATCCAAAACTTTGTCTCAACACCCTTTCTGTGAGCTATGGTAGATTCAAATATTTTAAAATCTGTGGAACTGACAAGTGTGAGGAAATCTATGCTGTTATGCTTGTCACTCAGTGGTTTCCAGTTCATTTAAAAATAATAATAATAATTCTGGAATGGGGAATACATGTGGCTCTCTGGGAATTGTTGGAGTGCAATACTCATAATCCCTGTCCTGGCTAAGGCTGATGCTTTCTTATCCTGTACTAGCCATCACTCAAGTTTTGGTAGCCATTCACCCACACTGTGGTTCTCGAGTTGAAATTTTGTAGTCAGTATTACTCTCCGAGCCGGTGTCTGGAGACTGGCAAATCCCCAAGTCAGAGGCCAGGCGTTTTGGTTGCCTTTTCTCCAGATAAGAATACTTAAAATGCGGATTCTCATATATTGAGAATTCCTGTACGGAACCTAGCTGCAAAAGTGGAAATCTTGTCTCAAGGCTGCTTTGACCCAGCATGGATTTTTTTTGCCTTGCCGAGCTAAACCTGTACAAGAGCAAGGTTTTAAGACTGCATTCTTTAGACATCTCTAATTCATTGGCAGCAGCGCTCGAGGATTTGATCTAATTGAGTCCGAGATGTCTTGGGAATGACACGCTGGCCGGCTCCAAGCATGTGGGAGGGTGTTAACAGAACTTTGCTCATGTCTGCATTGTGTCACTTGCATTAATTGGAGCGTGGAAGATGGGTTTGCTTTTGTGTGCTGCTGCCACATGTACTGGAATTTCCAAACTACAGTGTATAATAAACATTTTGGAGAAAGATTAAATATCTGGAGAACAGGCTGTGGGAACGCTTGCTGTGGCAACAAGATGACTGATTGTGTGTGTGTGTGAAGGACAGAGGAAGGCAGTAGGATGAATGAGCACCAAGTCGACAGTCTTCAGAATTGGAGAATGACTTTCCCACCACTGAGTCTCTTATCCTTAAGGTTTTGCACGACAACTCCCACAGTTCTTTTCCATTGGCCAAAGGGCATGCTGGGTGAGGATGATGGAGGTTGTAGGCCACTGTATCCAGAGCACCAGAAAGTGGGAATAAAAGTACAATCAGCCTGCCACGTTTGCAGATTGGGCTTTCAGGGATTTGATTATCTGCAAGTTTCTCCAACCCCTGCTCCCCACCTCAGGTGCTCCTTTTCTGGGGGAACCTTTCCTCTTGGTGGCTCCTATCAGGCCATCCAGCCCTTTAAAAACCTCCCTCTGGATCTCCTTCTCTTCTACCAGCTGCTGTCTGGCCAGCTAAGGATAGCTGGCAGCCTGATTTGTCAGCACGATCAACCCTCTCTCTCTCTCCTGATGCCCATTACACTCAAGGAGAGAGATCGGTGAGAGAGAGAAATGCTGACCCTCCCTTTCCCTTTCCTTTCCCTCTCCTGGTTTGGACTCTGGATGCCCATTCTTCCCACTGTGCCTCAGTTCCTCTTCCACAAACACATACACACATATCTTGGTATTTGCAATTTTTCCACTTTTGCAGGGGTTCTGTATCCCTAACCCTAGTAAATATGGAGGGCACACTGTATTTTTTTTGAAGTCCAATGTGTACCAGGCGTCAGTTTATTTATTAAAATATTTATATCTTGCCCTCTGTCCAGAGATCTCAGGGCGAGGTGCAGTAAAGTCAACCTGACAGTGGAGAACAATGTGAGCAATCAAAATGATTCTTTTTAAAAACATTTCCTGCAATTTTAACAAGCTAAAAAGAAAGATTAAGAGAGTTCAAATGTTTAAAATGAATTAAAACCATGTACACACAAAGTTTTTAGTAAAATCAGTTAGACCCCTCAAGACCTTTTCTGAACAACCATGTCTTTACTTAAATAACAACAGTGTTGGCACCAGTCGGGCTTTCAAGGGGGTGGGATCTTCCATGCCTAGGGAACCATAGCAAAGAAGGCTCTCACCAGTATCCTTCCACATATTGATTGTTGGGGCACAGGTTGGGGGTGATGGGAGGTATTGTTTGACATCTAGAACCCTCTAATCCAAGGAAGGCTTGTTGAGAAGGAGAAGGTTAGTGTCATGCCCCGGCCCCAGGACTCGGGTGCGAACCAAGAAAGGACCCTCCCCAACTTCCAATACACAGAGACATGAACAGGACAATACTTAATTCAGTTAGGGTAGCTGAAAAGGGAGAGCTCACAAGACTCAAGAGCATTTATATAGAGAAGATGTATTAATTAGGCAAACAGCTGGGGAAGGCCATTGGCCCATATATACAGAGGAGGAGATGGGGTGGAATCTGTTACAGACAACTGCTTTGGCTGGTAGAAGCAATGTTCAGATCCCCAGTCATGTCCATGGAAACTTTGACCCTTGCTTTTTGTGTTGACTTTGCTGCTGGGCACTCCATCACTCAGAATTTACTACTGGCTCGGACTGCTGAACCAACAAAGGGTAATTGCTGACCAACTGTTGCAAATGTTGTCAGTGGCCGCTGATAAAGACTCCAGTGGGAGGGCTGTGAACCTTGGCTGACTGCTGGCATAAGATAGCTAGGCTCTTGCCTTTTGAAAGAACCTCATAAGCATAGCCATGCTTTTGACAGCAAAAAAAGATCTTTGGTGGAGGAGGATCTTTTGGATCACCTGAGAAGTCATTTCTTCTAACCATAGGCGGAGAGGGATTAAACCCAGGACTCCAGGATGCAAGCTGAGTGATCATTCACCTGACCAACTGAATTATGGCCCATTCCTGAAGATTAATTCGAAGGTGCACAAACACATCTGTTACCATGCCACTGCTGAAATTCAAGCGCCAAGCATATATTCGTGGACACGGGCATGGTTCCGAGACACTGAATTCTCATTTCCGTAATGGCCGTTAGGCTGTTGGGCCTGTTTTTCTGCCACAAGAGGAAACATTTAAAAACCTGCTGGATGACTCAGTAGAATTAGAATTAAGTTTTATTAGATGCCGGCCGAACGTGGCAGAAATCTAGTGGGAGGTGGCCAGGGCAGCTCGTTGCTAGAGGAGCACTGGCCCTCTCCTGTTGGCTTGAGCCCTCAAATGGTATTTTTTCCACCACCCCCCCAAAAAAAACATTAACTGTCTTTCATTTTTCATTTCCGTAGGGGTGACGTCTGTTCTGTAAGAATTCAAACAAGAACCAGAGCTTTAGAGACTTTTGAAATGCAATTAAATTAGTAAAGCCTGTCAGTTTAGGGTTTATTTTAGGGCATGTCCTCTGCCTTGATTTGTTCTGGAAATCTCGTGAAAACCCCTGGTTTCTGAGGGTCGATTTTTTGACTAAAATTATACATGAGTGAATACAGTATGCTGTTGCAGTGCAGGAACAGACTTCTGGTCGTCACCTGGGCCAAAGCCGCCGTACGAGTGGCTTTCGGAAACAGCAGCTGTAAACCAGCCTCAGCTGGAAGACTTGAGTGGCTATTCTTGATGCATATCGTTGGAGGCCCAAAAATGGAAGCTGACATTACGTGTTGCGCTGGACTAGCATTCCCTTTTTATGTACTGAATGATTTCTGAACAGTTTTGCGTTGGTACCTGTCAACTCAAACTGAGCAGCATTTTCTTTGGATGTGGATGGTCACAGAAGGCTTGCCTGTTGCAGACTCTCTTGAAATGTGTGTGGAGTGTGAGTTTGGGGATTCCCTTGTAGCAAAGAGTGGGCAACTGAGGAGCAATTGTGGAGGCTGGATTTTGCATGTCCCCCTTCCCTTCCACTGTGGGATGAGTGGTAAGCACGCAGCTACACTGAAGAAAGCAATGGGGACCAGGGAACACCAGTGGGATAAGGGAAATCTAGACTCTTGCATAGAGAGTGGTTTTGGTTTTTTTGACTTTCAGCCAACTCATTGCTGGGATGGTGTCAGTTACAACTGGATGCGTGCACTTTGGCTAATTAAAGCTGCATGAGGCTGCTTGGCTCGAGGCTCAGGAAACTCTCTGTTCTTTCTCTGTTGGCTAGCTGCAAGCTCATGGACTAAGGCCATTTCCACACTACACTGTTATAGTGCTATTATTCCCCTTTCAACATCCTGTGGAATTCTGGGGCTTGTAGTTTAGGGAGGCCAAAGACCTCTCTGGCTGATAATTCTAAATGCCCCTCCCTAAACTACGAACCCCAGGATTCCACAGGATGTTGAAAGGGGAATAATACCACTATAACAGTGTAGGGCGGAAATGGCCCACGTGTGGCTCTCTCAGAATCCTTTGCCATCCATCGGTCCTTTTTAGAAGGAGCACGTCCCTTCTTTTGTCTCATGTGCTGTTCACCTGAAGACAGAGAATATTGATTTTTGCTACCTCTTTCTCTAATTGCCATCATACTTCAACCAGAACACACCGCTGTGCACACAAAATTTTGGATGGGTTGAATACTCCGTTGGCCCTAAATACCCGAAAGGCACCAGATCCCATCTGATCTTGGAAGCTAAGCAGGGTCAGCTCTAGTTACTACTTGGATGGGAGGCTGCCATTGAATACCAGGTACTGTAGTCTCTGTTTCAGAGGAAGGGACTGGCAAAACCACCTCTGAGGATTCCTTGCCTGAGAAAACCCTATGAAATTCATGGGCTCTCCATAAGTCGACAGGTGAGTTAAAACCATATATACGCACAGATATCCAGTTGTCAGCCCCCCTCCCAATAACCACATCCACTTTTCTGCAATAAAAGCTGAGGAGGTTGGTGTTTCAGTGCATTCTTGCATTGGCTCAAATCCCAAAAGACCCTGTTCTCCACAGCCTGCCACAGATCCCATCTTGATCACGGCCTGCATCTTGGAATGCTAACTTTGCCCCCATCGGCATCCCAACTTCTGAGCAGGAAACAAGGGCTTGGCCAGCTGCTCAGGAAGGTGTCTGATTTCTGCCTGGGCACAGGTGGCCATTTGTCCTGTTGGCTGGGGTTGGGATGGCTGTATTTTTTAATTAAAAGTTTGTCCTTCTACCTGGTTGACTAACTCCAGCCAGATTAGCTTTACGGGAGGACAAGAGGAGCCTTGTTTGACATCCACTGCCGGTATGGCAGCCTTGTTCTTTCAATTTGTCTTCCTCTTTGTCTACAACTGATCTCTCCCTTGCCCCTTTCAAAACGTTGCCACTTTTTTTCTTCTTTTTTGCAACCCAATTCGAAATAGTGCCGTCATTCATTCCCTTGTTCGAAGGGACAAAAAGTCCAGTCTTTTAAGAGGCTTGTCTCCTATTTCAGGGTGGTCTGGGCCCAGCTGTATGCAGTGTGAATCAGCCCTTCCCCAAGATTTGTAGGCCTCGGCAATTTTGTAAAAATTATAATGAGCTGGAAACTAATGGTGCTACCAAAACTGAGCATTTTACAGCTCTGTTTGCAAATGACCAGTGAATTGGCAAAAAAGGCTTAGCCCGTTTTCCCAAGACAAACCACAGAGGTGGGAAACTAGCCTCTTAAAAGGATGCTAGAGCTTTGGGGCTACCACAGAGAAGACCCTTCTCTTGGTTCCTGGAGTAGTATCCATCGTTTCACTTACCTGTGATCTGCTCCAGGTCCACTGTGCCTGCTGCCACTGGCCAGGGTCCTTGCTCCTTGCAGCGGGCCTCGTGCATTTCTCTCGGCCGAGGAAGGAGTCTCTCTCCATCCGTGGCTGAGAGTGGCACTCCATGAGATGCAACAGGGCTTTCTCACCTCTCCCAGCCAAGGAAAACCTCCCTCCCTGGCCGAGAGAGGTGTGCGGTTTCCCCTGTGCCTCTCTCTGTCAGAGAAGGAGATGGACGCTCCTTCCTCGGCCGCGTGAGGCGTGCCAAGCCTAGCTTCCCAAAGCCGTGCACTTCTCTTGGCCAAGGAAGGAGACAGACGCTCCTTCCTCAGCCAAAAGAGGCGCACAGCTGCAAGCAGCCAGGCCTCCCACTGGATTTGGCTTCCAGGGAGGGGCTGCTTGCTATGCCCCACAAGGAAGGGAAGGCAGGCAGGCAGGAGGAACCAGATGCCTCCCTCCCTAACTGCCTTGGCCGGGCCAGAGGTCCAAATACAACACTAGGTATTATGCGTGGTTTTTTTTTTTTTTTTGTCTTCTGTTTTAAAGTCTGGGAATATATCCCCTGCGGATTTGGCAGGCCTGCTATACAGCAGTTGTCCAGGTGTGTGTGAGTGTGTACATACCAGAGCTTGGAAAATGTACTTACTTACACCGCAACACCACCTGCAGCCTTTGTAAGTTCCTGTGTTTAAAAATAAACTTGCTGAACAGTTTTTTTCTTTGTGTGTGTGTGGAGGAGAAGGCTCCTTCATGGTGGGCTGAAAGGTGTTTGAACTGATTCCTTGGCTAAACCTTGGTGATCCTAATTTCTTGTGGACTAGCAACTTGTGGACACACAAATGGCTAACTCTTTCCTTTCTGTCGTTAGAACTGTGCTACGGTGTTCCTGTGCTAGCTGCTTCTTAAAAAAAAAGTGACACGTGTCAAGGAAATGTATTTTCTTTTCTTAAAGTTAACTAGCATGGTAACATTTGGCAAGTTTCCTGGAAAGTATATTAAACTCCACCCAGAGCGTGAGCTAGTGGAAAAAATTAAGCTGCCGTTCACAGGCAGCTTATTCTCTTAGCAGCTCTTGGATTTCCACTCCATTATAAATATTTACCACTTTTAAAACTTTCCCCCCTGCAATTGCTTTACAGCCCTCAATTTGGCAAGAAACAGAATTCATGACACACATATGCACACACACATATGTCCGTGCATGTGTTTAGCTTTATGAGACCACACTGGTGGCTGTGATAATGCCACCTTAATTTTGTTTAGAGCTGTGGTGGGGGAGGGTGTCCGCATGAATGTTCGGGCGCCCACAGTGTGGTTTAACATGCAACCAGGGGTCTGCCCTCTCTGAAGCATAACATCCAACTCTGCGCCATTGACATGGGGTGCCATAATTTTGTTTGCACATCATGAGAAGCCATGATGCGGTTTGTTCAAATCCGACTTCTTCCAGTGTGGCTTGTTTACCACCCACAAATCACTTATAAAAATCTGGTGTGTTTAAACCATGGCTTGTCGTGACATCCAGATCTGCAACTGTGTCTTGCCCCTAACTTTTTTCTCTGGCTGCCCTCCTTGAAAAAAGGAAGAGAAAAAAGAGGTACAAGAAGAACAAAACCGGGAACGGAGAAGACAAGTGATGGTTTGTGTGATCCTTGGCTGTGCCATTTGTTGCTTAAGCAATGAACTAGGGTTCACACAAACAATGGTGTGTCGTGATGCATAAATGTGCCCTGAGATTGACATGGAAAGCTTTTTCCCAGGTGACAGAACGGGCCAGCTTGATTGTGCCAGTCTGGCTATGAAATCTCTCTCCCCTTGTGTAGAACAGGGATCAGCAGAATACAACTGCATGTCCCCTGATTCTCTATCCTCACAAGAAAAGCATTTTCATTTCAAAAAGGAGACCAGCAGGCCTGAAAACTACTATAAATAGTGATTGTTTTTCACATGGCCTTTTCTTAGTTTGTTTGTTTGTTTCAAGAAGCATGTACAGGTTGAAAACAGAAGGGAACCTCTAACTGTATGATTTTATTTCAGGGACTTGGTGGCCCTTGACTCCTGCTGGATGGGTTGAGGAACTGACCCACCCTTGGTCTAGAATCCTTGAGATTCTGGATGGCCGGACTAACGACAATTGACATTCAAAATCAGCCAGAAGGAGAAAGTGAAGAAAAATGTCTTGTTTCACGTCCACTTTTTTCTCCTCCTTAGGTTCCCAGCCTCTGTGAAGATCTCCTGTCCTCAGTCGACCAGCCTTTGAAGATTGCCCGTGATAAGGTGGTGGGGAAGGATTACTTGCTGTGCGACTACAATAGAGATGGAGACTCATACAGGTGACTGTGCTGCTTTTCCTCACCAGGTTGCACTTCTCTCGACAGTGCAGGAATTCCTACGCTCTTCCCAGCAGATAATATTCATGTGTTGCTTTCAGGGAGTGCCCTTGCGTTACTCACGTAGGAGCATGTTATGGGGAATTCTGTTCTGAGGAGGGCAGAAGACCATGGGTTATTAAGTACACCACTGTGTACCTCCTAAAGCTAATAGTTCACTGGTATGTCTGTAGGACAATCGGTGGAGTTTTCTGGGCTGACTCTCCTCTGCTGGCCAGTGAAGACTTTCCTGTTCCATCAGGTTTTTAGGAATCAACTTTGATGACCTTCTAACAGTGTCCTGTTTTGTTGACTTTTAATTTTCTACCTTTTAATTAATTTTACATGGTTTTAGCACTATAAATCAGTGGTTCTCCACCTTTGGTCCTCCAGATGATTGGGACATCCTCATCTGTAATTCCCAGCCATTGACTGTGCTGGCAGGGACTTCTGGGCATTGAAGTCCAAAATGTCTGGGGAACCAAAGTTTGAGAACTGTTGCTATAGATTGTTTTTGAAATAACACACACACATGGCCGATGCTTTTGTGCATTTTTAGTCTGTAATTGCTTTGATCATTTGTAAGCTGTCCTGAGTCTCATTGTTGAGGGGAAAAGCAGGATAGGTGTGAGTAAAATAAGATAATAACTCAGTACAAGTAGACCACAGATGAAGTCATGTAGTACTATCACTTTTCCAATTTACTGTTTTGGGGCCTTGATCTTGAGGCCATATGTTGGGGGCCAGGAAGACATTTGTCACATTATCTTTCCAATCTTGGGCGAAGAAGGCCTGCCTTGTTTCTCTGAGCAAGCGAAGTTGTTCTGTACTTTAAGAAAGCAGTTCCTTTTTTTTGTGAGGTAAAGGCTGCCTTTGGTCCAAGCAGGCAGTAGGGGGTAAGGAGTGCCCCGTTCAACTTCTCTGTTCTGGAGCTGGTGGAGAACAGCAATTAACACTCACATCTGGGAGAAGTCAATAGCTGAGACATCTGGAGAGCCAAAGCTGAGCTTTTAAAAACACACATGCACACACACACATATATATGCACGTACATTTTAAAAACTCCAAGGCCCCCTGAATTTCTCTCTGGTGTTCCTATCCTTGCTGTTTTGATCGCTTTCCCTAAATGGAATCCTTATGGGGTGAAATCGGTGCCAGCAAGCCCGGTTTGCAAACGCGTTAGTTACAGCCGAAATGGTTCTCCTGTGTAAGTGAGTTGGGACCCCGCTGCTCTCAACCCGAGCGGGTTTATCCATCTGTCTTTCTTCAAAACAGCCTTTTCGCCTAAGCCCTTAAATGTGCTTGGAGTGCTTGTCTGCTTATAAAGACTTTTTTTTTCCAGGGGGTAACGTTATGAATTTCTCGTGGATAAAATTACTGCTGTAGCTAGCATTCTCAACCCCCCCCACTTCTCCTTCCTTTTGCAAATGGTAGGATAAGAATATGTCCGAGTTGCTTTCTTTTTTTTCAGGCTGGAAAAAAAAGTGTTAACCTGTGGCTCTGAAATTCCAGTCTCTGTACTCCATGAAAAAGATCTGTTAACCACAATTAAATCAAGCCCACCTTGTTAAAAGAGAGGCAGGAGATGGGAGATGGAGCGGTTGAGGGAGGCGGCTTTGAGTACTTGGTTGGCAGTTACCTGCATTAAATGCAGGTCGGTTTTCTTAAATCACCAAAAAAGCATAAAGTTCCACTCCCAAGGATCTTAAACAAAGGAGAACTCAGCTCTGTTTCTCTTCTTCATTTCTCTGCACACATCTTACAGATACAATTTTGCAAAGGCTGCTAGTTGCCATTGAAGCCGTGCTATAAAAAGGCATTTTAGAAAAATTGTGTTTGTACCGGTGACTTCCTCGGTTGTCTCAAGGTGGCCTCTGGATCACCCCGAAGGAGTATGAAATGCAAAGCCCCAGATCAGCTGTTTTTTAAAACCAGGAAATTCCCAGGGGGTAAAATGCACCCCCCATTCCCAGAGCTGGAAGTAAAACACAGGGGAAAGCAAATTAACTAATAGTTAAACCAGCCTGTTTTAAAAAGCCAAATGTTTTCATATTTTTAACCTGCTTACCACCCAACTGGTGAGTGCCCTCGAGGGAAGTTTACTAACATAAAAAACACAAAACTGTAAATGAAAGCACAACCAGAAGGAATATCTTGGCTGATTTGGTATCAAAATGTTAAAAATATGAGGTTGGTGGGAGCTTTCAAGAATAATAAAAGCAAGAACTTGAAGCCTAAATGCCTGCCAAAACAGGAAGGTTTTAGCCTAGTGTCTCACCATGTTTGACGAGGATGCTGGCAGATCTGTCCAGAGAGGGCATTCTAAAAGATCACGGAGCAGGTAAAAGAAAGCTTTTCCCTATCTTTTGCACCCATTGTCTAAAGAGAAGGTGCCACGATACAGGCAAAACTGCAGAGAATTCTGGTAGCATCAGGTGGAAGATTCCTTTATTTATTTTACATCTAAGGTTTCTCCTAGCACAGGATTCAGGGTGGCTCCCAACCATTTAAAAACATAGTGCAGCTTGAAAAAAGAAAGTATTAATACGAAAGTTAAAACAATGGTTCATATGTTAAAACAAAACTAAACTCTTGACTCTTTCACCTCATTCTGCTGCATGTGTAGGCCAGTCCTTAGAATGTAAGCTGTATGGGGCAGAAGATTTTGTCATCTTTTAGAGTGCATTGTTGATACTTACATATCATTTATAGAAATGCTTACAAAATGGAACGAGAATGGGGACAACCTCCTTGCAAGAGGAAGAACATGTTTCAGTACTTAACATACTGATAATTTTCCTCTCTCTCTCTCTCTCTCATGCAGATCACCGTGGAGTAATAAATACGATCCGCCTCTGGAAGATGGTGCCATGCCCTCTGCTCGCCTGCGGAAGTTGGAGGTGGAAGCAAACAACGCCTTTGACCAGTACAGAGACTTGTACGTTAGTTTCTCATAATCTTTTTGTCTGGTGAGGGGAGGAGGCAGGCAGTTATCCTCAGGACAGGAATGGACCCACTGTAATTTCTGTTAAGGAAAATAGCTAAGATTGCAGGATTTCATAGCAAAGTTTTATCTCCCTTCCTTCCGTCTTTCCTTACTTCCATCTCTCTGCTTTTTGGCAATTCTTATTTCTGCAGCTTGAGTCTAACCAAAGGCTGTGATTTCCCTGGCTACACTTTGTAAATGAGGTTGGTTTTCCGCTTTATCTTAAAGGGATCGTTTTAGGCTCCCC
This sequence comes from Ctenosaura bakeri, assembly GCA_948474755.1. NCBI lineage: Eukaryota > Metazoa > Chordata > Lepidosauria > Squamata > Iguanidae > Ctenosaura > Ctenosaura bakeri. Next base: position 25,678 of record CAOLHI010006163.1, read on the forward strand.
CCGATATGGGCATCGCAGACAGATTTAGCCCAAATCTAAACCTGCGTTAAGTTACAGGAAACAACCTGTTACCACAGGTTTGGAATGCTGTAGAATAACAAGTATTCTCCTCTCTTTGGCCGTGATTGAAGGCAGTTTCCTTTCCAACAGATTTAATCTTCCAGTCTGGCAGCTGGAGCCTGAAGAGGGTCCTTCATTAGAAGGCAGGGGACTTTCTCCTCTCTGACTGTTGCCCTTTGTCCCACCCCCTGTTGGGGGGCATCCTCTTCTGATGGATGTCAAGGGTGGAAAGAGTGTGGCCCGTGGGCTGAGTGAACCCTCAGTAGCTCCCCACCAGCATTTTTTAAAATTAAATATAAAGCACCCTCCCTCACACCTAATAGAGTGTGGGAGACCAGTTTCACCATGTTTTTGCCAGTTTATCCTCTGTCAAGATGCAGGTCTCATTCTAAACCAGAACCCTCAAGTATTTGGGATTGTTCTGATGTCCAGATGGGGCCCATTGTTTTTCAGTAGTTGTTGCTGTGTGCCTTCAAGTCATTTCCAACTTACAACAACTCTAAGGTGATGCTATCACAGGGCTTTCTGGGGCTGAGAGCATGTGACGTATCCGAGGTCACCCAGTATGTTTCCGGGGCCAAGTGGGGAATTGAACCCTCATTTCCAGGGTCGTAGGCCAGCCCTCCAATCACTATACCCCACTGTGTTTATTGTCATTAAGAATGATGCTTTTAAAAAGAGTATTGATTGCTGTGTTATTTCTGAGTGGAGGTTGTTAAGCCAAAAGTTTTCTTGGTGCTCCATGTATTGAGGAGGTAGGGGTGATGACTCTGGGTGCATGATTGCAAATTAATTGCCTTTCATTTAATGAACCCACTTCTGGCTCCAGAAACCCAAGCGTGCAGTCCAGCTGGAGATCTGGATGCATTTACATGCTTTATCTTCCATGTCCTTTAGTCAGTGGGGGTGGCGGTAGGGTGGATGGATCCAATTGTAGAATGTAATCATCCCTGATTGTTTGGAAGGAAGGGTCCTTAGAAGTGAATTGAGGCAGGCTCCCCAGCGGGAAGACTCCATAACCATCAGCATTTCCAAAGTAAATTCATGACGACGAGGCGTGACGGGCATTGGCCAGATTAGGCGCAATGTGGCAGAAAGTGGGTTTCCGTCATCAGAGAAATGGCATTTTTCTTCCCTGTTTTTTTTTTTTCCCCTTTCAAGGACAAGTTTTGTTTTTATTAATTCCTTGTGTGGAATAACTCAAGAAAGCCCTGTGCATTCCCGTTGTCTGAGCCTTTGTTCCCAAGCTGTTGCGTTCAGAAGAATTTTAGCTCCGGCCTGCTTCAGGGTATATGAGCCCTCTTTCCCTTAACACATTTTGTGATTCCCACTGAAGGTTCCCTCATCTTGCAAGGCCCATCCAGAAGAAATGAAATCCCTATAAGGTTGGGGCAGACAACTGGGCGGTTATGGGGCTGCCTTAGCAACCCCCCTGGAGACTTTGGAGGGCTGCATTCCCCACCACATGCTCGCAGAAAAAAATTTTAAAATAATTTTTTGGCCCTACATGAGGCGGGGGCTTTTTCAGCATGTTTTTAAGCCTCACCAGGCCCTTTTAGGGCAAAGGAAAGCTTTTTTTTTTTTTTTTAAACAGGAAGCAGTGAAAATCTGTCCAGTTCTACTTTCCTCTCTTGCATTTATTTATTTGTTTATTTGTTTATTTGTTTATTTATTTATTTAATAATCCACTTTTCTTCCAGCATGTGGCCCAAGGTGACTTACGATGAAATTAAAACAAGATTAAGCTAAACACTGGGTGATAAAAGGCTAGAACACCATTAAAGATGGTCTCATGTTGAAAACAGCATTAATTTTCTTAAAAGTATAAAATCATTTTTAAAACAATGATACCCCAGATTTAATGCCCCCCCTCCATCATTCCTGTTTCACTTGCTGGCTTGAAGTTTCATATATGAAATATTTGCGTTGCTTTGGGTCAGCCTGAGAACTGGGCTTTGGAGGCGCAGTTTGAAAATGTCTTGAGGAGGAAGGAAAAATCAGCAAAAATTCCAAAAACAAAACCCAAACCCAAAAGCAACACATTGTGGTGATCCCTCTATTAGGCCAACCGGAGGTGTGAGGCACGTTATGCCAGCTTTTGAAGCGCACAGGCTTCTTCATCAGGCATGGATGTTAAAAGTCGTTCTTTTAGCAGAAGAAATGTGATGGTGGAGAGTCACAGAGTTGCATCTTTCTGGTGTTGGTGTTAGAGTTTAAAATGGTGATGGAGGGAGCTCGAGGCAGGCAGAGGCTACGCCGCTTGTTGGCCAAGAGTCATTTGAGTGCAAATGCAAGGCAGGGCAGCACACTTTTATCCTCCGTTACTAGAAAGAAAGGTACTTCTTTTGAGATCTAGCCCAAATGTGACTTGTGCACAGCTGCAAACCACTTTGTAGGGGTGTGTGCGTGTGTGTATGTGTGTTGAGAAGGTGGCTGCTGCTTTTTCAAAGACTTAGACATGCTAGCGTAAGCACTCTGTTTCTTTTTAGCTTTTCCGTTTATGCCCTTTAACTTCAACTCTGGTCTGGCGACGCAGGCAGTGTGTCTTCCATCTCTCTCTCTTGGCCTCTCAGTTCACAGAGTTCTGAACTCTCTCTCCTCCGTCTGTCTTAGCTCCATTCCCACAGGCATGCCACCATCTGGATCTCGATGCAAACTTGGTGCAGGCAAACCTCTTGCTTTAGCAGAGCAAGAGAGGGCTTCAGCCTTTTGAAGTTGCTTTATTGCCCTTGGCTCATGCTCACATAAACTTTTGCGACAAAACCCCTCCTTGGACACAATAATTTGCCGCAGCTTTATGCAGCCGGGGGTCTCTGAAGATTGAATCCAGGTGCATCAGCCCTATATCTCAGCAGCAACAATACATGTTTGCTTTTTTCTTCTCCTCCTTCTGGCCAGGACTTTGCTCTTGGGGGGCTCAGAGGGGATGCAGGTAAGGCTTTACAGTGTTGAAGCCCCTCACCTGGTCCCACCTCATTCTATTAAAGTTTTTATCGAGTCATCTAAAAATAAGCAACGGTCTCTACCCCCGTAATGCATATGGCATTAAAGCGGCACAAAATATTTGTGTGTGCACACACGTCTTGAAATCGCCTATTGACTTATGGCGACCCCATGAATTTCATAGGGTTTTCTTAGGCAAGGGAGGTGGTTTTGTCAGTTCCTTCTTCTGAAATAGAGCCTACAGCACCTGGTATTTACCTTGCAGAAAAATTGCCATGCTGAGACCATGCTGAGAAGGGAAAAGGAAAGGGCTAATGGGATAAACAGTGAGCTCCCAAGTAATTGAATGGCCAAGGTTTTTTATTTTTATTATTCACTTAATTATAAAGCCCCATCAGTGCTTTCCAGAAGAGATGAAACCAGGACTGTGCTCTGGAGACTTTCTAGAATCTAAAATTTGACACAGGCAAAACAGTTGAGGAAGGGAAGAGAAATAGAAGCTGGGTGGCCAGAGATGATTCTTACCTCAAGGCCCTACAAACCTTTGAGAATCTAACATTTGACACAGGCAAAGCAGTTGGGGAAGGGAATTGCTGGGTGGGCAAAGCTGATCTTTGCTTCAAACTTTCAAGGAGATTGATTGGAGACAAGAGTCAGTGATTGGAGGTAAGAGTGGATACCTCACCCACAGTGCAGTTTTCCTTCCCAGTCAGGCCTAGTTATTCAGGGGAGAAGCTTGGCTGTGTAGACTAAAGAGAGGTCCTTGCCTCATACTCAGCAGTCTGGCTGGACAACCTCAGTGGGTTGGATGTGGGCTGCAGGTCCCCTTCTCTGCTTCAGTTCTCCGGATGCAGAACGAGCAGTGCAGCCGGGCTGAGAGGCTTCAGAGAACAAGCATCCGCTCTCCAGGAATCTCCGTGTGACTTCGCATTTTGTAGTTGCTGGGCTAAGCGTTCCTAGCCTCCTCTGACTCCACCTTTTGTTCTCCCCCTGGGGGCTGTTGGCTGCCCTGCCTCATCAGAGCTGCCCAGCCGGCAACCAGATGTGCGTACCTGGCAGAGAGGGGCACGCATACCAAACCAGATTGGTATGTTTGCTCAAGGGCTGCTCACACCTGTGAGTGTGTGTGCTCAAAGGAATCTGCCAAATACCTGAGCAAAAGCCATGGGCACTCTTTGGGATGGATTTGCTCGAGCTGCAATGAAGAACAGCTGGCCCAGCAAGGCTGTTCCCCCACCTTCCCTGCAGCGGGGTCTCACCCACCGTGCAAAATTCTTGAAGTCCCCACGAGTTCTTTGCGTGTGTACTGGATTCAACATTTTATTTATTCTTTTCACATCCTGTCCTGCTTCTGTGACCAAACTTATGGCGGTGCCGAGTCTGCCGACCGGGCCATTAACTTGGAAAATTACTTTTAGAATGGAATGGATTGTAGTTAGACTACCAACACCCACAAAACTAGTGTCCATTGTAGGTACAGTTTAAAAGAACAACCACCACCAAGTGTTCTGCGGGACCTTTTTGCTGTTATACAGTCAAGTCGGCTATGATTTATAGCAGACTTTCCAAATTTTTCATGTTGGTGACACACATTTTAGACATGCATCATTTCGTGACATAGTAATTCAGTTTTACTAGCAAAGTGGAAATTCTTAATGAGAAACTTATCCATTTTAGGGGTAATTAAACTGCAATTTAAGTAATTAATATGAAAATAACACAACTAGCACTCCACTTCCGCAGTGATAAAGTGAGAGAACAATCCCACGTGGGACACACCTACATATAGGCAGCTTTTTGTTGACCGGCCACACTTTTTCACATTCATTCCAACTGTTTCAACCCGATTGTGCATGCACAGTGCCCAGAGATGTATCTAGGGTGGGCCTGCTGCCCCCCTTGCTGGAGTCTTTCTTGGCCCGGAAGAGGCAGCCCCTCCACCTGAGCCTGGCCCGCCACTGCCACCCTTGCTAGGATGTTTTTCAACCTGAGGCAGCAGCGACAACACACCTACACACTGCAGCCGACACACTAATGTGTTGCGACACACAGTTTGGAAAGCTCTGATTTATCGGGACCCAGTGAACTAGAGCCAGTGTGGTGTGGGGCTTTGAGAGTTGCGCTACAGCCCTGGAGACCAGGGTTTGATTTCCCACTCGGCCGTGGAAACCCAGTGGGTGACCTTGGGTGCATCACACACTCTCGGTCCCCAAAAATCCTCTGATCGGTTCGCCGTAAGGTACACAACAGCAGCAACAATGAATGGGATTCCTTGAAGTGTCTTGGAGTTCCACTGGCTGGCTCAGGTCTTGCAAACTCAGGGATTCCTTGTTTGAATCGTAGAGCTGGAAGAGACGACAAGGGCCATCAGGTCCAACCTGGAAAAGCAGGGAAATCCAGCCTTCTCCCCTGTAGATCAATCCATCTGTAATGTTATCATCCTGTTTTCCCGCTGCCTTCCACTTTGCTAGGCATTATGAGTATTTTTCCAGTGAATCATTTCAAGATATCTCCAAAGTACACCAGCCTCAGTTTTAGTCATTTTGCTTTTCTGGTTGGGAGTTCAGGCTTGATTTGCTCTCGGGCCCATTTGTTTGCCTTTTGATGCCTTTAAGACCTATTTATTACAGCAGATTTATTTTAGCACAAACAGTCATAGGCTACAGTCTGCTTCCTCAAGCAAATGGAGTCCAGTCTCATGATTCAGAGCTAGATAGATTGTGCACACGGTTGGCCATGGGATGTGGAGGTCAAGACAGAATTACATGCTCAGAGTACTGACTGTGACAGTTGCATTGCTAACACTGAAAGTATCCCTTTACCATTTCTTAAAAAGCAGCTAAAACAGATATTCTTGGTTTTTATAAAAACATGAATGTTTTTTTTCTTCAGCAGCAGGCGCCAGCACTGGAACCATGTGATAGTCCCCCTTCGCCATTAGCTTGGGCTGTATCTGCATAACTTTAAAAATTACACTTAACACCAGAAAAAAAAAGAGAGAGAGAGAGAGAGAATCAAGTTAGAGTCATAAAATCATACAGTTGGAAGGGGCCTTATGGGTCATCTGGACCAGATCTCTGTGTTACCCCTCTGTGTTCAATTGTAATATAACTTAGTTATACTTTTGTTAGCAGGAGGGGAGGGATTAGTGGTTATTTATTAGTTATTTAGATATCATTGAGTATTAAAGTTAGGATTGTCCATGCCGTCATACTTCTAATTTCTATGTATGGTTGTGAAAGCTGGACAGTGAAGAAAGTTGTTAGGAAGAAAAGCAATTCTTTTGGCATGTGGTGCTGGAGACATGTTCTAGGGATACCCTGGACTACTAAAAAGACAAATAAATGGGACCTAGAGGAACTGAAGCCCGAACTCTCCCTAGAAACCAAGAGGACTAAACTGAGGCTGTCAAACTTTGGCCATATTGTGAGAAGACATGGTTTACAATAAAAGACAAAAATGCATGGTAAGAAAGAAGGCAGTAGGAAATGAGGAAAGACCACATTACAGATGGAGAGAGATTGTCAAGGAAGACACGGCCCTGAATCTGGAAAACCTGAACAGGGCAGTTAAGTGACTTGGAGTTCTCCCATCCGTAGGGTTGCCCTAAGTCAAAGTTGACTTGAGAGCAATTAACAACAAACTATTTATTAGTAGTTCTTTCCAAGCGGTGACACCTCCAAGACTTGCAGAGTCCAAAACAACAAGAGAGAACTGCAGATCTGCCTTACAGTTTGCAAACACTTTCTCCAAAAGAAGGAAGAAGCCAACGGCAACACTCGCACTTGAGCCCAGCATGGCTTACAACCACAGAAAGGCAACTTGGCTTTGTCTTTTTTCCTTCCTCCGGCCAGCCATTTCCCCCCCGAGGACTCAAACCTGTGGCTACCGCCAGCTCCATGCAGCCTTGAAATAGCATGTTAGCGTTTAAGACAATATTAATCTTAGATTTGACTCATTAAAGGTACAAAGGCTGTCCCGAGTGTTTCCATCTGCGCGCTTGCTTATCCTGGCGGGAAGGCCCCTCGGACGGCTTGATGTGGTCTCGGACGACGTTTTAGCACGTTCTTAAAACGTTACCCGCAAAAGCCTTTATGCAAAATCTCATAAATCCGAAGCGCGTTAGAAGAAAAAAAAATAGGGCTCCTTTTTGTTGTCGTCGTCGTCATCCTTCGTCCTCGTTTCATGTCGTTAGGATCAAAGTACAGAAGGCAAGGAAACATTTTTATAAGCCCTTGTCGCGACCCCACCGCCTCCTTCTAATTAATGTTTCATGCGGCTGAACAAGCTGGTAAAATGTGTAATTGAAAAAGGGCGAGGAAGAATCCTTGTGTCAAGAGCTCCCTCTGTGCCTGGTTAGTCTTGTGTTGCCGTTTTTGCATTTTTCCGAGCAAGAGAAGGAGGCTTGTTTCGCTCTTCCAAACCCAAAAGAGTGGGAAACTATCAGAGGATGGCATGGCCCCCTGCAAGGCCTTGGAAGATTAGTTCAAATAAAATCTTTTTTGCCCTAAAATGCCCCCCAGCACCTTCCAAGAGCATGGTTAATTTATTTATTTACTTATGTCTTGTCTTTTCTCCGAAATTGGGATGCAAAGCAGCTCACAGTTTAAAAAAAATGCAGTAAAAATTTACAAAACATACAACGCAGGTCCCGGAGAGACTGTTTTTTAAATTACCAGAAGGAACCTGGAAGTCACTTCCCTGCTTTTTATTTATTTAATAATTAAAATGTGTATTTCCTGCTCTGTATCCAAAAAACTCAGAGCAGTTTGCAATAAAATCAGTTTTGAAAATGCAAATAACTGTAATTTCAAAAGACTAAAATGCACATTGCCGATTTGTTAAAAGCAGATGGTTTAAAACCGGCCTCAGCCATTTTAAAGGAGCACCGCCCTAGCAAATGTGCTGCCTAGGTTAAAATCGTTGCAGCCTGAAGCCTTCAATGGAAAGCCAGGTTTTGACTTGGTGCCAAAATGACAGCAACATTGGCAGCATTTTCTTGAAAGATGTAATGTTTATCAGTTTTATCAGAAGATACAAAGAGACAATCTGTAACCACAGGGGGGAAAAAACAGGAAAAGAAGGAAACACACGCACAAACAAACGTTACACATGTGTAACTAAGACAGAAACTAAACTAAACTGGGTCCTAAAGCAACTCAAGCCTGAACTCTCCCTATGAACCAAGATGACTAAACAGAGGCTGTCATACTTTGGCCGTATCATGAGAAGACGGGACTCACCAGAAAAGATAATAATGCTTGGGAAGGGTGAAGACGATAGGAAAAAAGGAAGACTCCATTACAGGTAGAGAGAATCAATCAAGGAAGACGTGTGCATCTGCTTGGTCCATTGTGAACTCTATATGAGCATTGTTCGTGCCCGCCCTCTCCCCCCAGCAACTAGTATCCACAGTCCTGTGTGAACATGGGTGCTTCCTCCATTTAATGGTTGTGGTTCTTTGGTGCTCCATTATTTTTTTCCCCGTTCCCCCCTCTTAAGCCATCTCTGATCATATGGCATCCCTCTACATCCCAGGGCACTCAGATCAATTCAATCCAGTTTTAGGATAGACTTAGGATAGGATAGATCCAGTTGAGGATAGACTTAGAGAGCTGGGTATGTTTAGTCTGCAGAAGAGGAGGTTAAGAGGGGACATGAGAGCCATGTTTAAATATTTGAAGGGATGCCACGTAGAGGAAGGAGGGGACTTGTTTTCTGCTGCTCCAGAGACCAGGACAAGGAGCAATGGATTCAAGCTGCAGGAAAGGAGATTCCACCTGAACCTCAGGAAGAACTTCCTGACAGTCAGGGCTGTCCGGCAGTGGAATCTGCTGCCTCAGTGGAGTGTAGTGGAGTCTCCTTCCTTGGAGGTTTTTAAGCAGAGGCTGGATGGCCATCTGTCCGGAGTGCTTTGAGGGTGTTCCTGCATGGCAGGGGGTTGGACTGGATGGCCCCTGGGGTCTCTTCCAACTCTACATTTCTATGATTCTGTGATTCTATTGCTTTAGCATAAAGCACGCGGCCAACAGCAGAATATTACTGTCCAATAAAATACAATAAAGATGTCTGTAGTAAGCTAAAATGCAGCATACCCATGTACAGTATAGTGAAACAATATAATAAAACACTAAAAATGGAAAAGTGAAATCTTTAAGATCTGGTGTATGTATGAGACGTAGGGAAGGAGGCATTTCATTGGTTCTCTTAGTTCTGTTATTGCAAGAAGACGAGGAGGGAAAAGTTTCTCACTGTTGGCTTTCTCCACACCACGATGGGTAGTTTTGTTAACTTTGGCCAAGTTGTTCCTCTGCCTCTGTTGTGGATTTGTGGGTGAAGTAGGTACCTCTCTGCACGTGGATACAGATGTAGGAGTCTGCTTGTTGTACTTTGTTGGCCAACACTTGGAAAAATTATTTTTTCATTCCGCAACTCCCCAAATCCTTGTTAGCACAGCCAGTGGGCCAATGTCTTTTCCCAAATCTGGCCTTGGTACACCTATGGCGTTGGCCCTCCAGTGTTTCAGATAGAAATCTTTCCCAGATGTACCCAGGAGATGCTGCAACTTGAAACTACAGTCTCCTGAATGTCTGCTCTACCATTAAGCTGTAATCCTCCCCTTTCCATCCCAGAACTTTCTCCCCACTCTGATTATCTGCACAGGGCCCTCCGCATTTGTTAGGATTAAGGTCACAGGACCCCCACAAAAGTGGGGAAATCACAGATATCGAAGTGTATGTGTGTGTGTCTGGGAAGGGTGCCAAGGCATCCAGGGTCCGAACTAGGTCAGGGAAAGGGGAGGAAATGGGGTAGATAGGCATGGTAGCCCTGTACTCCTTCTTTTCCCCTCCATCTCCTTCTTTGGGTGTAGGGGGTCATTGGGAGGGTTTGTAGTGCTGAGAAATTGGACTGTGATCTATCCTTAGCTGGCCAGGCAGCAGCTGGTAGAAGAAGAGGAGGACTGGCGGCCTGATTGGAGCCATGGAGAGGGAAGTTTCCCCCAGAAAAGAAGCACCTGATTTTGGGAGTGGGGGACAGAGGTTGGAGGAATTTGCAAATAATCAAATCTGTTAAAGCCAAACCTGCAGATGTGGAGGGCTGACTGCATTCCTCAACTAGAGTGAATCAGGTTTTCCAAGGACTTCAGGACCAACAGCCTGGATTTGAGCATGTAGCGCTATTTCTGCTGTGTGTCACATCCGTGCTTTTCGCAGGCGAGACAGTTTGTAGCAAAGGTGTCAACCAGGTCAGCGGAACAGCAGGTGGAGGGGACGCCCGGGCAGCCCTGGTGTAGCAGCGTTTGCAAAAACACCCCCCAAAAGACCTTTATATTTTGCAGACAGAAGATAAATCACACTTGCGTCTTAATGCAGAAGTCAGATGCTAGATGGAGATTTTTTTTTTTTTTTTTAAGAGAAGAGTCCTGGGACTTTATTTCTTGCAGTTATTGGGGTTTATCAGCTCGATTGGGACCTGCAATAAATCAGAACACCCTCTCTGTGCACAAAAGGAAAAGAGGCTGCAGAACCAGCTGGGGCCCCATTACCTCTGTTCCCTTTGGTCTTAATTAGGCAATGCTGTAAAAAGTTTTTTTTTTCCCCTCTCCACTTTTGGGGGTGGTGGTGGAATGTCTTTCCAGCCACACTTCTTGAGCTCTGATGAGAGCGAAGGGGAGATGGGGAGGAAACCAGCTGTAAAGCGTGGTTTTAAGTTTCAGCCAGGTTTCCAGCGTGCTTTTTAACAGCTTGTTGCCATTAATTGGAGTCAATGGGGTTGCACAATTTGGAGGCGGGACACTGATGGTCCCTGCGTCTTGCCTAAGGAGCAGCTTGACAGTTTTTTCAGATGTTTGACGGATGATTTGCTTTGTTCCACACGCTATGGGCAAGTGGCAGTTGTCCTCCTCCCACCACAATCCTTAAAAGAAGATTGAGCTCTCTAAATACTTGGAAATGTAGAAGAGCCATCAAGGAGTTCTCTAATGCTAGTAGTTTTGGCACCGTGGGACTCCTACCCCACAACAGCTCAGTTGTGCTCTAACACACACACACACACACACACACACGTTTAATGTTGCGATGGTAGGATTATCCAGTTGTGGTTGTTGTGGGCCTCCAAGTCATTTCTGACCTATGGCGACCCTAAGGCGAATCTGTCATACACAGTGCAAAAAGACTGGGGTGATAGAATTACAGGGACCCATGATTCAACCTCCGGCAAGAGCTTGGAAACCTGCTTGTTGTGTACTACAGTCCCCAGAATTCCCACAGCTGGCATGGTCAGTGGAACAGTGGCCCAAAAATAATAAACTTCTCTAGGCTGTTATCACTGAATGATGGAAGCCTACAAAGCTGACTGCAAGAATCGGGCTTGGACAGAATTTGGGGAAAAGGTTGCTTTCTTTGGATTGCAGCTCCCAGAATCCCCCAGCTGGCTGCCTTCTCCAGTTGACAGCCCCTCTCTAAGGGTGTTATGGTTTGAACAGTGGTCTGGGACTCTGGGATCCCTGCTCAGCCATGGAAACCCACTGGGCAACCTTGGGCAAAGCACACTCTCTCTCAGCCTCAAGGGAAGGCAGTGATGGCAAGGCTCCTCTGAAGGGATCTGGCCAAGGAAACTTTGTGATAGATTTGCCTTGTGGTTGTTGTGTGCCTTCAAGTTGTTTCTAAATTATGGCAACTCTAAGGCAACTCTATCATGGGATTTTCTGGGGCTGAGAGTACGTGATTGAGCAGGGAATCAAACCCTGGTCTCCAGGGTTGTCGTCCGATGCTCAGACCACTAGCAGGCAACCATCTGAATTTGCCCATCCTTTGGCTCTCCTCCTTTGAAGATATTTGTCTCAAAACCAACAACATAACCAAAGGGATGTGTAATAATGGCTTACCCTGCTCCCCTCCCTTGTAATGGTGTGACCAGTCTCCCTTTCCGTTTTGGTTGCAGGTATTTCGAAGGGGGTGTTTCCTCCGTCTACCTCTGGGACCTGGATCACGGATTTGCCGGCGTGATTCTAATTAAGAAAGCTGGCGACGGATCTAAGAAAATTAAGGGGTGCTGGGACTCCATCCACGTGGTGGAAGTGCAGGTACAGCTCGGCCTCTCTCTCTCCCCGCCCCCTCTCTGTGGGCAGCCGTCAGTTTTTAAGGAGAAAAAATTAGACCAGAAATAATTCCCCCCACCCTAGTTAAATTCCAGGCAGCTAATGAGCACAGGTGCTCAGGCGAACAATGCAATATTGTGCTGGCCTGTAAACTTAACTCTTTCTCTCTCCTCTCGAACTCACCCTTTCCTCCCCACCAGACTTCCTTTTGTTAATTTGGGAGCATTCCCCAGAAGCCGTTCAGAAAAAGATAAGTCAAAGTGGTACCCAGAAAAGCTCCCCAAATGCACGAAAATGGCAGCCTCTTCTCCATACAGCCGCCCAACCCTCTTTTTTAAAAAAGTAATTGCAGTCTCCAAACCCATCTGCCTAATGAAATCATTCTTAAACTTGGCCTCTTTTTATGCTGTGTTGTTGGGTTCCATAGTTTTCAACCATTTGGCCCTATGTCAAGGAGCTATATCACTGATAGATAATTGAAAACTGAAGTCAAGATTGTCCATGTTGTCGTATTTCTGATTTAATGAATTTTATAGGGTTTTCTTAAGCAAGGAATACTCAGAGGTGGTTTTGCCAGTTTGTTCCTCTGAAATAGAGCCTACAGCACCTGGTACCCCATCCAAGGACTAACCAGGGCAGACTGTCCTGAGCTTCCAAGATCAGAGGACCTGTGGTACCTTTTTTAAAAAAATAATTTTTATTGGGATATGTGAGAAAATATATAAAAGATACACAGTGAAAAAGAAGTGGAAAAAAGAAACGGGAAAAAGATATATCATTATTCATCCAATTTTACAATGAACCAAGTCATTGTCAACATAAATTAATGAAATCTATAACCAAAAATCACAGTAGTTTCAATGCTATATCTTGCAGTACAAAACATTCTAAAACTTCGTTTTTCCCCAGTTGGTTCTTGTGATTTTAAATAAACTTAACACATTCTATAAACAGAAATATTATTTCATGTTTGTTCTGGGGGATCTGGTACCTTTAGGTTATTTAGGCCCCTGTATTGTCATCTTTGGCTGAAGAGAACTTCTTCCAAAATAAAGAGTCAAAAGACAAAAGGAAAATGTGCGCACAAAGCAAAAAGGAAAAAAAGCAGAAAGTCTTGCATGTTTTGCATGAAAGCTTTCTGAGATGGGAGGAACCCGAAAGATAGATGTTCCTAACTGGATCCACAGTGTGGATGGACAGGGCTATGAAGCTCGCTCCCTTATTCTGCATTTCTTCTTTGGTAGAGTTCAGAGTGAAGGTGGCAGGAGCCATCTTAAATGAGGGAGAAGGGCTAATGCCTCTGTAAAATGTCCTTAAAGTGTGCATTTCCCCCTCTTTAACTCATATCAGAACTCCACACAGTTAATGAGTTAAGATGTTCCTTAATCAAACAATAACCCTAAGGGGGAAAACAGACCACTTGAGAAGCCTTGAATGGCAGGCAGGCAGGCTGTGGCTGCAGAGTTCCTCGATGCCATAAATTAATTTGGCTGGAGGCTCTGGGATTCTTCCAAGTGGATGGGAGCTCTTCTGGGTTACCATCTCAGTGGCCACTTTTTTTTGGAGGGGAGCTTTCAGAGGCTGGGAGCAGAAGTAGCTCACTCAGACGATCTTTCCCTCCCTGGTGCTGAAGGAAAAGGACTTTTTCCTCTCCTTCCTTAGGTGTCGCTTTGGCTCCATAGGGCTGCTTGGAGACCAAGGACATTCTAGGAAGGCTTTCTGTTGGTCTTCAAAAATGTGTCTGAAGTGGGTCAGGTAGTGGGGGCTGTTTTCGTCAGTCTCTAGGTCCCCCTGGAGAGGCAAGGTTCAGGAATGGGCCTTTGACGGCTGTGCCATTTCAAAAGTGTGGATCGCTCCCAGACCGCTGCTCTTCTCCCCCATTACAGGAGAAATCCAGTGGCCGCACCGCCCATTACAAGCTGACCTCCACGGTGATGCTGTGGCTGCAGACGAACAAAACTGGCTCCGGCACAATGAACCTCGGAGGCAGCCTCACCAGACAGGTACGATACCTTGTGGTGTTGTTCAGTGCATATTTCCAAATCCTGGGTGGAATGGAGAATGGTAATAACAGAACCGCAGTATGTCATAAATCACTTCCTTTAAAGCCCAAAGCATAACCATAGCTGAGTTGGAGGAAGAGCAGATGTTCTCTGAATCCATTATGGCCCGGGGTCGGTAAAATGGGCAGGAAGCCTTGATCTGCCACAGTTTTCCAGCCAGAACCCCTCAGCCTTAGCCATCAGGGCCTGTGGTAAGGGACGATGAGAGTTACAGCGGAGACGTGGAGGCTGCTAATGGGAGGGGTCTTTCTCTGCCGGTGACCATGGAGAAGCACCTCCGTTCAGTGTGTGGGCCCTCCATGGCGAGCCTGCGGCCCCCCTCCTGCTCGTAAAGTGCAGCTCCCATCGGATAGGAGCTTGATACAGATTGGGAGGGGAAAGGGCAGCCCCTGGACCCCACTTTGGTGGGCTTTTCTGCACAACTTCAGGGAATTAGCCCTGATACCAACACAGTTGTCCACCCCTGATACTGATTAATAAAACTGTACATATTGTCAGTAATGGGCATCTGGGACCCTGCTGATGGCTTGCATCTTCCTTCCTCCCCAGCCAGTGGTGATGGGTTTCCAATTCCAGAAACATCTGAAGGCCACAGACTGTCCACCCCAACATAGATAGAAGGATTCTCCTCTTCCCTTTCTCATACTTTCCAACTGTCCTAATTTGTTAGGGACAGTCTCCATTAATCCTCGGCTGTCCCACTTTTTCAGACGCTGATAAAAAGTCCCAGTTTCTCTCTTCCTCCTCCTCCAACTTTCCCCCTTTCCCCTCACTTGCTGTTAACTAAAATTCAAAGTGCAAAAGTAAGTTTGCACTCAGTTAACTAAGCAAGAGAAGGAAGGAGGTGGAGTCCTACTCTTCCCAGTATACTCAGGCAAAAGGAATCTAGACAGTCTCCCCAGACTAGTGTCTTCTTCCTCTTTAATAACTTTTGCTATCTTGACTGCGCTCAGACA
>CAOLHI010006164.1:0-40941 GCA_948474755.1 Ctenosaura bakeri
AGGGGAGTGATGGAGATGATGCACTCCCAATGGCAATACTTTGGGGGATGCCGTGGCTTTTTGCTTGCTCTCACCCACGCACCATAGCCATGCCCCCACGCCATAGCCATGCCCCAGCGTGCCATGGCCCCATCCCCACCCCTCTGCCTGTCCCCCCTCCACACACTCCAAGCTCTGCTGCTGACTTAATGAAAAATCCTTACAAATGACTGGACTATGAGTTAGAGCTGTCTGTGAACAATTATTTAGTTGATGGTTATTTTTTCAAAAATCTGAAAAGCAGACAGAGATCAATCCATATTGAAACATGGTGCTTAACACATTTCTGCTTAATTTGGAGTGTACATTAAAATATCTGGCCAGTCTATCAACTGGCATTTGCCTTTGCATGTGACATTATTGGATATGTCCAATTAGCTTCAGCTTATGGTGCCAAAAGATTGTAAAAAGTCTTCATTAGCAAAAATCACCCTGCGTACTGCTGTTTTCTTGCTTCATATAAGACTATTGTCAGGCATTGTCCCCTCCACAACAAGAACCTGGAAATTATATGTTATTGTTGTTGTGTGCCTTCAAGTCATTTCTGACTATGATGATCCTAAATTGAACCTATCATGGAGTTTTCAGGGGTTGTGATTGTATAATGTGCCAAGGTCACCCAGTGGGTTTCTATGGCTGAGCAGGGAATCAGACCCTGGGCTCTAAGGTCACAGTCCAATGGCCAAACCATTACACCATGTTGTGTCTCTGGCAATTACCTACAATTTGCAATAATCTATTTTTGAAAGCAAAATCTACGAAGACCTTGTGCAATTTTTCAGACTGGTATACTACTCAGTTGATGGCTGGTGCATCTGTGATGCCCCATGGCCCTTTAGGCCTCTGACGTGCAGCCATGGTCATAGCAGTCCAGAGATTCTGTCTGTGAATTTGTGAATTTGTGTAGTTTGTGAATGGCCTGATAGTGACTTGGGCCGTTTCTGCACCTGACTGGGTCCTGCTGACATTCCGTTGCAATCCTGGCAGTGCCTTTGCCAGAAAGGGAGCACGGTGGGAATGCTCTCCTCTGCATCCGACTGGCATCCTGCAGAAGGGAGCATGAGAAACACATGCCTGCCTTCTACAGCACAGGTGGCCTCTTTCCCGTGCTGCACTGGGAAAGGAAGTGCATGATTGTGCTTCTGCCCCTTCCGCATTGTTGGGGGTGATGAGAGCATTGTATGATCATGGGCACTTAACAGATTTTTTTTCTGTTAAGCAAATATCCCATGGTCGTGATGCATGGGAATGTGCTGGCTGCAGGACCATGGTGATGTTGTGTGAAAGCATGACCCACAGACTGCTGCCATCACATCCCCATCACGGGACTGTGACACCATGCAGAAATGGCCATAGCTTGAAGCACATAGTGCATTAGTGTCAGTGCAGCCATGCATTACGCTAGCTAGGTGAATAAGTAATCATTTCAGAGTTAGAATTATAATTGGTGGCACCCACTGCTCCAGTGCCTTTCATGTAGGGATTATACAGCCCTCCAAATATAGTGTGACTACAACTCCCAGAAGCCTTAACCAGCATAACCAGTGATGAGAAATGCTAGAAGCTCTAGCTATGAAGGGCCACATCATTCCCATCGCAGACTAAGGGAAGGCTGGATACAGGCTTTTATATTCAGTGAAAAACAGCTGAATTTCTCAACTTAGGAATGTGTTTTTCATTTTCCTCATTTGACAGTGTAAGAGTCATAGGTTCATAGCATCTGTGGCTGGTCGTATGGGCTTTAAAGCTGAGAAGCAGTGTCAGGTGAACACTGGCTGGGTGTGGGTGGGTGTGGCAGCCTCACTATGATTTTCATTGTGACTTCTGTGTCATGAATACCCATAGCACAGGGGGAAAAATATTTTTAAAAGAAAACTCGCTGCTGACCATGTTGGCTAGGGTTTCTAGAATCTGTAGTCCAAAAAAGTAAGTTTTCTACATATTTCGCACAGTTTAAGATCCTCTCCATGACTGGAGAACAAGGTAAACAGGTGAAGGTAAACAGGTGAAGAAGATGTGCATATTTATTTTTATTTGGTGCAAAATTTTGATAGTGATTATTTGTTTAGAGTACCAGTGTGTTGTATTGCTTTGAGTTCTGGAATAGGATGCTAGGAAGCCAGAATTTGAATCCTCAATGGCTAAGGAAACCTACTGGATGACATTGGGCAAGTTATACTGTCTCAGTCTCAAAGAATGACAAAGGTAACCTTGCTCTGAACAAATTCTGCCAAGAAAGCCTCATGATTTTCATTGTCATTGTAAATCAGAAATGACTTGAAGGCACACAACAACAACAACAACAACAACAACAACAACAACATTTATTTTCTTTTAAAGTGTTCTATATGTGTCATGCTGCTTAACAGTCTTTCTTTTTAAACTAGTTAGATGCCATTTGAAATGGTAGTGGAGCACTCATTCATTTTTTTCAGATATAGTAGAATTCAGAAAATTGTTACCATCTGTCAACCCTTTTTTAAAAAAAAAAAAGCCTAAATTTGTTTCTTTACATTAACGTAGCTATCACTTGTATTTAAAGGAAAATAATATTACAGAAGAGGCTGTGATCCTTTCTTCCTGATAGCAACATATTGCTTTCTTGAAAACTTAATGTGCTGTATTTTATTTTTTGGGTTGAGGGAAATCTAAGATGTAGTTTCTGAGAACCCCATATGGAGTCAGACTCTGGCTGGGCAGCAGACAAACATGGAGGTATCCAGTTGCAAGGTTTTGGCCGAAGCAGCAGTAGGGTGCTAATGGAAGCGGTTGCTTTATGGAGTGTCAGATTTATTATGAACTTGCTTGAATAAGTTCAGGCTGGGGGCATGACTTCCAGACACCCAGGGTTGGAGGAATTTTGCCAAATGCATTCCTGATTTCTAATATTTCTGTACTGATTGATGTTCTCTGATCATATTTGAAGTGAATGTTACCTGAGAAATAAAGCTGTTCACCAGAGTGATTGATTGACCAAAAAGGGTATGTGGTGGTGGTGTGGATTAAAACTACTCACTTGTAGAAGAAAGGAAGTATTTGCTGCTAATAGCATTTGTAGTATTTGAATCCACAAATTTGGGAAGTTGAGAAGCATGGCTGATTTAGTTTCTCTAGTTCTTGCCTGTCATTAGATGTTTAATGCCTACCAACTAATTGTTGATGAGCTTCAGCCACACTATCTTGAAAGACTCTCAGATCACTTTTAAAGCTGAGCTCTTTCTGCATTTTTACTTATTTTTAAAAATTAGCACAACTTCAGGTGAAGTCCACAGTGAAATGAAATCAGTTTATAATGAACCTCAATGTCAGAAAAGAAAATTAGACCACGAAGAACAGTCACTGTTCAGAGTAGGCAACAGAGTTTGGGAAAGTTACTTTTTCTTTTTTGGATTACAATTCTCAAAAACTCTCATCATTTTCTGCTGAGCAGATTTTATAAAATTACTCAACATATTTTGATGCCAACTGAGAGAACCATGGAGGAGACACAGAAGATATTATCTGAGAAGTCCTTGATTCAGATCTCATTTCATTTAATTATGCAGGAAATGCCCTTTGAAGAACTATTCTGTTCAAGCCTCTGTTCTCATTTGCACTATGGGGATAATAACTAATACACACCCACCTTGCTGACTCAAAAGGTACCCGAAGTGTTTTGGAATGCTGAAGAGCACTGTGTAAATAGCAAATATAATAATTAAAATGCAACAATCTTAGTGCAGTTCTACCTGCATGCTGTAGAGAAGTAACATGAGTGGTTGTATCATCAGATGATGTGCATTACCTCTGCACCAAGCTTGGTGCTCCTGGCCATACTGACTGGGGTATTTGGAGACCTGTAGATGCCAAAGGAAAGTCTAGATGAGTAATCTTGCCAGCCAGTATCTAAAAGTACATGAGATGCCAGGTGTGAAGAAGATATACCTATCTGGATTTTTATTGTCTCAGGATGAGAGTCCAGTTTTAGAAGTGGGTGGGAGTAGGGAGGTGAAATTTGGCTATGGTAAGTAAATAAAAATAGATAAGAGAACAGTGGGTTGTGTTTGAATACTGCAGTGTGAGTGAGCACTAGTTGCTTTCACACGTGTCTTCTTTTGTCCAGTTATAGGAGGGTTCGCTCTGCCCAGGTGTATACTTTGGCTGTCTGCTCCTCATAATGTTGCACTTTTTTTTCTTTCTTTCAGCAAACTGATTGCAACTCAGAACTAGAGCAAGAAGAGAGTGATTTTAATGGATTGGGTATGGAAGAGGCAAACCCTTAGGTGAAAATTATAGGGGCCTATCATATTGACAGGGCTGTTAGATGGATCAAACTCATGGGGTTTGGTTACAATAGAAGAAGGAGAGATGGTGTCTTTGATCAGCACTGCCTGTGGAGAGGCTTTCAGGCCAAGTAGTATGAGCTTCCTAGGAAAGATATACAAGGCAAGACTGCACATCAGGTATCAAAGAGATTTTACTGGCCTAAATAGCTTTTAAAAAATGATGATTGAAGCAGAGTTTGAGGCCCAGGAAAAAAAATGTCTAGCAATAATAGGAAAAACATTTCGAAGAACACACTGAAGGGAAGCCTTGAGGCTTCAACCAAAAGCCCACTGAAATAGAGAATTGACAATCTGATATCATGTGGCTGAGCAATCACATCAGTAGTAAGCCTAACAAATCTTGTTCTCTTTGACTGACTCTCTCCCTTGAAGCTTGAGGATTCAGAGAAAGACTCTCTGTACTCATTGGTCATGTTGGAGATTTGATAAACATATTGCTACTCCTTCTGTCTGAATGTTTCTTTGTTAGGCAGATTGCAAAGTAGTAGTTGCAAGGCAGTAGTTGCATGATGATCTGGTGAACGCATTCTCAGAGGAACTAAATGGTCAGGAGGTACCTGGGAGGTTTTCTCTCTTTTTTGGGAAGATAATTTTCCAAACCTTATTCACTGAGAACCCTCCAATTAAGGGGGATGAAGAAAGGGGATATATGAACACAGGTTGGGGAAGATTTTTTTTTTTATTATTACAGTTAATAAAACAACATGGCCTAGTGCGTTTTATACCGTACCTGCAGAAAGTGAATGTAACCCAAGATTCATTTGGCCATTGGAGGTATGCAAATTGTCCCAGGTACGATCTCTGAAATCTCCAGGAGAGCTGGAAAAGACCTCTGCCTGAAACCTTAGAGAAGGATTGGGTATCTGCGTGGTGGGCTAGGGCTTTTCACCCCTACCCATTCCCTGCAGGCTGCAAAGAGCTATTAAAAGAAAAGATAATTATTCATGTGATTAATTATATATGCAAATATTGTACTGGGGAGAAGGATATCTTCTGCATTTACTACCTCAGATACCCAAATGTTTCAAGCTGTTTGGCCAAATGAATCTTGGGTTACATTCAGCTTCTGCAGGTATGGTATAAAACGCACTAGGCCATAGGATGTTGCAAGTGGGACAGCTATTTTCCTGGCATTTGGTAGGCACATATATGTCTACAGTGGAACTGCTATTACAGTTGGCCTCCACATTTGCAAGTTTGACTTTCATAGATGTGATTATTTGCAAGTTTCTTCAATTTCTGTCCCCTACCTCAGGGGCTTATTTTCTGGGGGAACCTTCTCTCTCAGCAGCTCTAATCAGCCCACATAGCCATTTATAAATGATCTCTGTTTCTCCTCCTCCTCCATCAGCTGCTGTCTGGCCAGTTAAGGACGGCTCACAACCCAATTTCACAGCACCACAAATAATCTCCAGTGCCATCCCATACCCAAGACAGGAGATGAGTGAGAGAGAGGAAGTACAGAGCCACTATGCTGACTCCCCGCTTCCCTCTCCTTATCTTGATCTGGGCCATTTCTGCACTGGACCATTATAGCACGATGATTCCACTTGTTGTTTTATTAACATCACAGTCCTATGCATATTTGCATAGAAATGAGTTTAGTGGGCTTAGTCTCTTCTATTTTAACAACTGCAATCTAAAAAAAGAAAAAAAGCCCATGAAATTCTATTTAAGTCTAGCATTGGCATTTAAACAAATTTGATATTAAAATTTTTGATAATCTCTCGTGCCTTTTAGCCACCCAATTGTCTTTTTCACAACATACACATTTCATAGTTGCTTTGTAGACTAGCTGGATAGGTCAAGTAGAGGAAGTTTAAGCTTTCTGAATTGTATTGTAGAAAGTGAAGAGATAATATTTACTGCTGGTGGTCAGAGGGTTCTTTTTTTTTTTTTCCTTTAAAAAGTTTTTCTTTAGCGCTTAGTTGGGATGAAGCCAGTATTAGGCAACTTTTATAATCAAATTTTCCCTTAAACATATTTCCTTTTTAAAAATAGGAACAAGAAATGACCTTACCAGTGGCATTAAAAAAAAAAGTAGTATTCTCTCCTGCTTGGACCTTTTATCATGATTTCTTGCCAGGACTTTCCCTGGAAAATAAAAGAGTAATAATTAGATCTGGATTGTTCCTCCTCAAAACATTGTGCAGTGTTTATAACTGTCTACGTTTATTTTGTTAAGGGGAAAACAGCAGGAAATTGAGTATTTAATTATGTATGTAATTCAAAAATTTGGAAATGTTTCTGTTTGAAGTTCATGAGCCAATGTTCATATCAGCATTTGATTTTTATAGTCCTTAACACATTTGGCTCACGTATCTCAACTGGAGATATTCTAAAGTTAAACAACTTTGAAAGACATTTGCTGACTTGCAGTTTTAAAAGTTGCCACTAGCTTTTACTGAAAATTTGACATGGGTGTCTGTGAAAATCAGTACAAAGTTTGAGAGTCCAAGAGCACTCTCAGATGTGTGAATTTTGTGCAGAATAAATCTTCAACTACATTTTCTGTGTGGGCAACAACACATAAAATTATATTATTTTCTGCACAGAAAATTCTGGTTCTTGTGCAGAAAATGCTGCTTTCTGTGCAAAAAGCCTGAAAGTGAGTTTTGCACAGATTAAGTCCTGAATTGAAAAGAGTTTTGTCAGATCATAATCTTCCTTGTCATGGTTTCCCAACATTCAAGAAGCATGTTTTTCAGCCATTTTTGAAAGATATAGTATTGAATTTCCACCCCTACCCTATCCTGGGGGTCAGAACCTTTCCAGATTTTCACAAGTCCAGAAGTCCAGTCTTAGCTTCATGAAAGCACAGCTTTACTTAATGTTTTGGATACCTTCTCTAT
Organism: Ctenosaura bakeri; assembly: GCA_948474755.1. Classification (NCBI taxonomy): domain Eukaryota; kingdom Metazoa; phylum Chordata; class Lepidosauria; order Squamata; family Iguanidae; genus Ctenosaura; species Ctenosaura bakeri. The sequence continues at coordinate 7,217 of CAOLHI010006164.1, forward strand.
CAAAACCTTTGCTTCCAATTATGCTTCCAAGAATGTCACCGTAGAAGAAGTAGGGTTATGGGACTGGCTTTCTCCAGCGTATTCCAAGTGCCTTCTATGAAATTCTTGGCAATATTATTAAAAAAATAAAAGAAGGAGAGAGCAATACCAGCTTCCTTAGGTGACCTGTTAAAGTGGTTTGGGAATGAGTGGAGAAGTCCCTGTTTTAGTCTCTGCCTGTGGAGGGGAGGTTTAGAGCCATGCAAACCCCAAAGCAATCATGCAGAGTTTTGTGGGCAGGAGTCTATCATTGATGGTATTATCTTTTTTTTTTATTATTATTATTATTTTTATTTCAACAAAATAAAAAATATACAATAAACATAAAACACACATTATTTCTTAATGTTATCTCCTTTACAATCTTTCCAAACAAAACATTCTTTCACAATTTTTTTATCTGAAGTAATAAACAAGCACAGGTCCCAGAAAGGAGGCATTCTGAGCAGGGAGCAAGCTGAAGCAAGGATTGGACTACTTCTCTGTTCATGTCTTGTCCCTTTTTATTTGCAAAATTATGAGAAAAAATAGAACAGGTAGGTGTTTTTTAATAACAAGCAAACTGACATCTACTACTACTGCCCCCTGTTTAATCGGTACAAAGGCATGAGGGACAGTTTAAAAGCATTATAATAGACTTCATTTTTTAAAAAAAATAATAGATTTGTTTTATATTCAAGAAAAACTGCACATTATTTTAAAATGCCTGATCCTATTGAATGCATTGGACAGGCCAGGTATTGTACTTGGGAACTTCTGTATGCCTGTGCTGTACCATTGAAATTCACCCTTCCTAATGGCAATCAAGCCATTATCACACCAGGAGAAATAAAAACACAATAACTGTATGTTAAAAAAGTGTGGATAAGAAATGTCTAGAAGGTTCCATGTCAGTGGAGCAGTGAATCCAGTGCAGGTTCTAGACCCTTTTTAAGGAGTTGTTCAAAGTGCCAAATCCTGTCCCAGAAATAGGTTCAGCACCCTGGATAGCTTTTTCAAAGTTTTGTCTAAAATGTAATGTGTATTCCCCATTGACATGGGAGTCACTGATGTAGGCAAATAAAAGATTTTTTTTAATGCAGTGTCCAACTCAACTGAATATCAGGGAGGTATCATGGGAAGAGAATAACTGTGAAAATCCTTTTTCCTGATCAGCCTAAACTTTGACAGTGAGAAAATATGGCAAGGGCATAAGAAAAAATCTCAGTCCCCAGTGGGCAACTATGGCCCTTTTCGCATTGAGGCTTCTCGCGCGAGCGGGGAGGGCGGCTCGCGCGAGAAGCCTTCTCTGGGAGGCTACCGCTTCCCCCCTCGTTCCTTCCGCAGGCAAAGGAAGGAGGGGGAAGCGGCAGCCTCCCGGAGAAGGCTTCTTGTGCAGCCGCCCCCCTGCGCGAAGCAGGAGGCTCGCGTGTCTGCCCCCCCGCGCAAAGCAGGAGGTTCGCACGTCCGCCCCCCGCGCGAAGCAGGAGGCTGTCGCGCTAGCGCCCTGCCCCGCCCCGCCCCGCCCCTTCCTTCCGCAGAGGCGGAGAGAAGGAAGCGCGACCCGGCCACCTCCCCGATGCTCCGCACAGGAGGTAAGTGCGCGTGGGCACCGGGAGCGTTGTGCGAGCGCGGGTGATTTTCGCTTTGAGGCGAAAATCAAAAAACCCGTGATCGCGCCTCTGCAGCCCCGTGAGCACGGCGGAAGTGGGAGTGCGTCGTGCAGAGCGACGCTCCCACTCCCGCGAGGCTCACGGGGCTCTCGCGCGACAGAAAGCCCATGCGAAAAGGGCGTATGTCTCTCCAGATGCTATGGGACTGCAGCTGCCCTCAGTCATAACCCAGCATTTCCAGCCTCATGAAACCATAAGAGCAAGACTATTTCTGCAATTTTCTAAAATTTAATACCAACACTTTTTTTTAAAAAAAAATCATTGTGAAAGTGGCATGCACAGTGCTGTCTTACTAAAGACCAAAAATGCACAATATTCCATTACTTGATCTGCATATGTCTCACTAAATGCAGCCAGTGATGCAACCTCAAGATGAAGTTTAATGGTTAATGCTAAGAAGCTAGTTTCTTCTTAGATTTTCTAAAATCTTCTTAGATTTAATGTAGGCTAGACAAAAGGCTGCTGTGCTGTACAATTTTGATGGCAAAAATCCCCCTCCCTGGCTGTGCTTAATTTTGGGAATAGTTCTCCAATGTAGCCACAACAACTGTGTGGTTGGAGGCCATCCTGCCAAGGGAAAAGACATGGTAATATATTTCATAATGGCTCCATCATTGTGTCTGGTAATGATTTATCAAAAACAAGTGTTATGCCTGTATTTTTTCAGGCCATAGTATGTTAGGATTTCCTATCCAAAGATTGTAAAAGTAGTTTTTCATGCAGTGCAATTTGAATTTCAAAAATTGTAGTTGTTTTGATAAGTTGCAGCAAATCTGAGTTAAATATTTATCTTCATAGGCAGTCAGAGCTCAGGAAAATTAATTTTTGCTACAGCTTCAAAAATCTACTAGCAAACATGGCAACTAAGTAATGTGAAGTACTATTACAAAAAAGTAATGTTCCTAAAGCTCTCACAAGGCCTTATCTTGTTAGCATGCTTGGCTCCTGAGAGAAGGATTTGCCTATAAATACTGCTGCTAACATAGATCCAGTATTCTGGATGAAGTGACGTTCCCTTCCTTCCTTCCTTCCTTCCTTCCTCCCTTCCTCCCTTCCTTCTTTAAGTACAGTCTGGAAGGTGAATTTCTAATTCAGATTGCAATAATTTGTAAATGTATTCTAAGACGGGGAGGGGGAATTGTATTCTCCAGATGTTTTAGATTACAGGTCTCATAATCCCTTATCATTGGCTATGCTGGCTGGGATTTCTGGGAGTTGAAGTCTGAAATCCTGGAGGGCCAAAGGCCCCCTCCCAGTTCTAAAATATGTTATCCATTCTATTAGCTTATATTAGCTTCTGGATTCTTACCAGAGATGTCCACGAGTGATGTTTTGAGTTCTACCTTTCTGCCTCCTCTCATGAGATTTATTGCAGTTCTTAGGAGTCCTTCTCAGAAAAGAAGTCTTCTTAACAGACCACCTTTTTCCACTGGGAACAGCACGATAGCACATATATAGAATATCCTTACGATGCTGAACAGCCTTTTGCCCAGTCTACATGGTGGCAGCTGCATGAATTATATTAGGTCAGAAATGGAAACAAAATATGCTCCCAACAATAAGTGACTGGGTGATAAAATTGATTAATTTGATGTTGATGGATAAACTATCATGCCTAATTAAAGAGAAGACTGTGGATAAATTTGAGTAAGTCTAGGATATGGTAATATCTTATTTGAAGAATGAATGGGATGAATTGGTTACAGCTATTTTAAAGAAATGAAGATAAATTTGAGATATAAATATTAGGGAAGAAAAAGGACTATAATGTTACAAAACTAGGCTATCCATAAATATAAGTAACGTCAAAATTTAATTTGTATATAAGATAAGACACTCTTCAATGTATATGGAATAAGGTCAGTGCTTTAAATACTGAAAAATAGATATGAAATTCATATATTGTTTTTATACCAAGACCCGTTAGGAGGAAATCAATGTATGTGGAATGTAATGAGTTGTGAATAAATATTACATATCAACTTTTTGTGTTTTAACAATAAAAAAAAATTAAAAGAGAGAAAAAAGAAACTAGCTTATCAACATTAAAACTACACTTGGGGTTGTATCAGTGGCTGCACATAGTGAGACAATTGCAGATCAACTGGTGGATCCCTTAGCCTTGAAATTTAGGGAGGGAGGGGAGAGAGAGAGAGAGAGAGAGAGAGGTGGGGGAGGGAGGAAGGGGGAGAGAGGGAGGAAGAGTTGATTTGGAAAGTGATGGGTGATGATGAAATAGATGCAAGTAAAAGAAAAGGGAAAGAAGGACACTGTTGCATCTATAAATGTGTGCAAGTGGCTTTATATTAGCTAACCTTTGCAGAAAAATGGATGTTATTTTCTATCCCAAATATGCAAGCATGAAAACAAACCTAGGAAGGGTTCTTTGTGGATTATGGAATAGATGAGAGCATTGTCCATAATGAAACGCATGTGTGAGGGTTGGGGAGTTGCCTCATTCATACAGCATCAGTTGTTTTGTTGATATCTTTGTTTCCTAAGATGTGGAGGAGGAAAATGCACAGCATGAAGTCATGAGACAGTGGTGCTATGTTTCAGAGTCCACAGGAGCACATTGGCTGAGGGCTTAGCTTGGGAGGAGGCCTTTTTTTAGACTACATTTCTCCCAACCAGCATGCCCACTGTGGATTATAGCCCAAAGAATGTTTTTCCCCAAGTTCTATCCTCACTGGATAAAGACAACCAACCTGCCAACTAAGACTTTCTACTGTGGTTTCCACTCTGTTGCCTGTACTAATAAAAACATAGTACTCCCTCCCCTACCATATGTTTTGATATGTGATAAAGTTTGGAATTTTTATTAAGTGATGCTTTCTTCATGAAAAAGAAAAGGATTTGCCCACTAACTTTATTGTTACCATAAATCTGCTTTTCTGACTGCTGCAGTATTCTCTCTTTTTAAAAGATGTACATTCCCAGTAGCTCTTTCTAGTTGCAATGAATAGTACATGTTTTCTAAGAAAGGACAGGGGAATTATTGATCCTCCAGATGTTTGGGCCTACAGCTTCCATCATCCTTTGTTGGCTAGGATTTCTGGGATTTTTCCTGACCCATGGTACTTGATCATTTGCATTTGTCTGTTTTCATGGCTTATGGCACACATGGGAATCATTTGGTCCTCCAGATGATTTTGGACTAATACTTCCAGCATTCTTCACTTCTAGCAGTGCTGCCCAAGGATACTGGAAATTGCTGTCCAGCAAAATATGGAAGGATGCATGATTCCCACCACTGCATTAGGCAAATGTCTCTGTTGCCCATGCATGCAATGACTACAGGGCTTGATTTTTCTTCTAGGGTGTTGTGTCAGAACAACTAGTGTAGCGGACTGTTTGTGCTGACCTTTAATCTCCCTAGAGATGCATTTAGATCTTCATATTTCATTAACAAAGTGATTTTTGTTGGCTGTGATATGCTGAGATGATGAATTTACTTTGTTACAGCTGGAGCTATTCTTTCAGCTGGTGGCTTCTATGACTGCATCAGCTATATGCCTTTTGGCTCGTGTTGTGGAGCAGCTGACAGCATATTTTTATTCTTTCATTCTTATTCTTTCCCCTCCTTTCAAAATTTTGCTTTAAGCAGGGTTCAGGTCATGCACAGCCCTTGGATCAGGGGCAGATAATTTTAGAGTGATCTACTGTCTAACTTTTGAGACGCTGACTTCCTTCACAGTAAACATTGCGTTTTTGAGAGAATAGATCAGCTTTCAAAAATTGGCAACAAATGGCAACTGCCAAATGGAAGTTCAGAGTCAAGAGGAAAAAATATAAAAGAGGTTGGGCCAAAGTATTTTTTAAAACAGTACTTCATAGATTAGCTTGTGGCTTGCAAATGAATCAATATGTCTAATATATGAAAATCACAGTTTGTCTGTCTGTGATTGGCTGTGTTTGGCTTATATGATTGGCTGTGTCAGGCAAAGACCTCATATGATTGGCTGCCTAAGAAGATTCTATGGAATCCTGGGGTTTGCAGTTTAGGGAGGGGCCTTTAGAATTCCCAGCCAGAGAATAGACCAGTTGCTATGGGTATGGGGCCTAGCAGCAAGGAGGAGGGCAGTATATTCCCTTAGGAACCCAACCTCTGCATGTTAATAACTCTGAATACAGATTGGTTTGGGGAATATGGGGAAAAATTACAGGTACTGGACAAGGCGGTTTGGGGAATTACAGACACAGGATCTCAAATCTTTCTAACAAGTATAACCTATGAGAAAATAAAATCCTGGGCAACGCCTGTTGTATATATGCTAGTTATCAATAAAACACTGGTTAGTTTTCTTTTTCTTTTCTTTTTTTTAATGTTTTCTCACCATATTCCTCAAGAGGTGTGGTTTGTGTGAATATAATCAACATTTTCCAGCTATTCCCTGTTACACTGTTGAAAAGATGGGATTATATTAATGCAGCACAGGTTTCATGGCTCTGTTTTTTCCTAAAGAATGTAAGTCAGTTATATTTATTTATTTAAATATTTATATTCCACTCTTTATCACTGAATCTCAGGCAGCATACAAGTGAAGAAATAATATCAAACAGCTTAAAACAATAAAGAATTTAAAATTTAATAATAAAAAACTAAAAGCACAATAATTAACAAGTTAGAACAGCTTCAAATTATTGAAATATTCTTTCAAAACAGATCTGTTAGGCCCCAAAGGTTTGTTTTTTTTAGTAAAAAGTGTGTTTGCTTGGCAGCACAATGAAGCCAACTCCAACATCAATTGTGTGTATAGGCAGATGTGGTCATGGCAAGTGTGTGGAGTCAAAGAGGTAGAGGGGACCCAACAGTTTTTGATGAGTGCAGGTAGGACCTAGTACAAAAACATCCAAATCTAAAAATGTATAGGTTTTTTTTAAAAAAAAAAAGGGGGGGAATGAAAGATGGTGGAGAAGGGAAATGGTCTTGCTTACTGCTTCTCTAGATACTGTCCAAAAAGAAAAGTATATTAGAAGTTCTCCTTCAAAGGTTTTATTTTGTTTTATGAACATTTGACAACTGAAGCTATGCAACTGGAATATTGGGTGATATATGTCGTAAGGAGCTGGCATTACGGGACATAAATAAAACTTTTCAGGCCAAAGCTCAAGTGAAAGGATTTAGGGACAAATGATGTTGGTGTTCCTATATAGATAGAGGACAGCATATTCTAAAAGTCTTCCACTGAGTCTGAAAGCATAATGATGTTTTTTAAAAAGAAAAAAAATACATTTCTTAGACTTTTAATTAAGTGGCGGAATACCTGATTTGCATGAGGAGGTCCCAGATTCAGTCTCTGTTATTTCTAGTCAGGTCTAAGAAAGAATTCTGCCCAAATTTCTGGATAATTTTCACCAGCCACAACTAAAAGGGTTGGGCTAGAGAGATCAGTGACCTGATTCACTTCTGTATCAGTCAGCATCTTAAGTCAGCTTTCTACGTATCCCAGTGTTGTTTACTTGCAAATATGTCTATGAAGAATTATACCATCGTTCTCACTGAATATGAGTTTTTTGGTAACTGTCCCAAATAAAATCTGGGAATCCCAAAAGAGTGGAAGAAATTTTGCAAGTGAACAAAGTTCATTTTTGAGGCTTCCTGAAATCCACAAATGATGAGAAAACAGGCTGCCATTTGCAGGCCAAGGAAGATACATTAATGCTTGGGTTAAATCTTTCACCAGGACAGAAATAACTGAGTACACATTGCAATTTGAGTAAATCAAGCCTGCCTTTTATATGTATAAATAAAAATAGTTTTACCAACTATAGTGTTTTTACTCTGTATTTTTTTGGGGGGAAGTTCCTCCTTTCTGTATAACTTTAATGCAACAGACAGAAGGAGATTTGTGACTGGATCCAAGCCAGTCTGGTTACATTTGGTTTGCATGAATATCAAACGTTGACATGAATTTAGTCCTATTGTTTTCATTGAAATTAGTGGAATTTAGTGCAGTTAGCTTAGAGTGCAAGTACAATATGAGTGCTTAGACAGAAGTAAGTCTCACTGATTTCAATAGAATTTACTCCCAAGTAAATTTGCTTAGCATTGCAGCCTTAGACCCTCTTCGCACATGACTTCAAACGTGAAATGGCCACGGGAGCAACATGGAATTGCAAGGACGGTTCCGCATGACATCCTCACGATTGCGTGGTGCTCCCGTAGTGATCCCATGGCAATCACACGTTATGTCATTTTGGTTTTTTTTCCAAAAATAATGTGTGATTGCTCATTCCTCCTGCATCCCTCCTGCATTTACCTGGCATGCAGAACCTCAGGAAGTGTGATGGCCGTGCTTCCTCCCCCAGCACAGCCTGGGAAAGTACCCGGCTGCACTGCAGAAGGAAGGAGAGAGCTATTATGCTTCCTTCTGTCCAGCACAGAGCTGGTGTGGAGGGAAGCGCAGGAGACATGATTCCCTCCCAGAGGAGGCTTTTCATGTGATCCCGGCACAATGTCAGTGACACCCGGTAAGGTGCAAAAAGGGCCTTAGTTTGGATTCAACCATTTCATTAAATTTTTTAAAAATAGTAATACTTCCATCTTTTCTTGTTCTTTCATTCAGACTGAAATGTTATTCAGGATGCTAATTGTAGTGTAAGTCTGAAGGAAGTTAGCAAAATTATAGAGAAATAAAAGTATAAATATATAATATTAAAATTATATCATAAAAATACAGTACTTATGATACAATAGCAAGAGCAGAAAAGAAATAGAGATAAGCTCTGTTCAGGTGTTCTTTTAAAGTATTCAGTTAACATGGGGGGAGAGAATACAAAAATAAGCAAGCTGAAAGAATGAGCATGAAGAGGAAGAACAATCTACCAACCATATCCATCACTCTAGTAGGGTTCTGGATAGACATCCTAATGAGGAAGCTTCCTTTGTTTGCAAAGGGTCTCTGAAAAACAGGAGTTTATATCTCATAAAGAGTTTCCATAGATACAAAATCAGCTTCTTCCTGCTGATGCTGTGTTGAAGGGGGCAGGGTTATTTCATTTGTTTTCTCTCTTGTGTTTATTGAGCATCATGAAAGAATGCTTGAAAAAGGTTATAGTAACATCATAAATCTTAAATCCTGCTGGAAGAGCCACAGTTTTTTTTAACCATTTATCAGAAATCAACACCAAGACTGATTATTTCCCAATAGCCTTTTGTCTTGTCAACATTTATCTTGTTCATTTACCTTCTAGCAAGTTAGCACATCCATAATACTTGTTCTTCCGTATTTTTCCTTGCTACTTTTCAACATTTCACCTGCTTAATCCTTTAGAAAAATTACTGTGGAGGAAAATAGGTTAAAATCATAAGTACTCATCTAAATCGGTGGTTCTCAAACTATTTATCCCTGTGACCCTGTTTACATCTACATGCGGACATTCCTGAATGGTGACAACCACACAGAGGCTTGTACTTTTTCCCATTTGCTGTATTTGCAGGCTAACTTTTCTTGCATCCTTTTTGAGCAACTATTGTGTTCCCCGTAGGGTTATGCCCTAAAATTTGAGAACCACTAAACTAAGTTATAATACAGAAAATGAAAAATTCTACCAGAGCCCAGATGGCCCTCCATGACTTTCAAGATAGCATAGCTTCTGATGGGAACATGTATGCAGGCCAGAAGTGCACACAGTAGAAATAGGTTGTCATCTGCATATCTTAATGACACCACAGAAAATAACAAAGACTTGGAATGGCTTTTGAAGAAAGTGAAGGAAGAAAATGCAAAGGTAAGATTACAGCTGAACGTAAAGAATATAAAAAATGATTACCAAAGATGATTTAGGTAACTTCTGAAGGAAACAGTGAGGACATTGAAATAGTTAAAGATTTTGTTCACAACGTGGCTTAGTCATAAAGCAGAATGGAGACTGTAATCGAGAAATCAGAAGAAGACTAGGACTTGAAAGGACAGCTGTGAGGGAACTAGATAATATCCCTAGGTGTAAAGATATTGAATACTAAATTGTAAATTGCCCCTGCCTTCATATTTCTGATTTCTTTATATGCTTGTGAATACTGGACAGTGAGGAAGGCTGATAGGAAGAGACTCAACTAATTTGAAATGTGCTGAAGAAGAGTTTTCTGGATACTGTGGACTACCAAAATGACAAATAAATAAACAAAGCCTGAACAATCCTTAGAAGTCAAAGTGACTAAACTGAGATTGTCATACATTGGACATACCATGTGAAGAGAGGACTCATTAGAAAAGGCACTTATGCTTGGCAAGGTAGAAGACAATAGAAAAAGGAGCAAGACTGTATTACAGACCAAGAAACTGTCATTTCAATGTTATCTATAAAAAAGGATCACTTATTTGCAGAATTTCAGTGGCACAGTTCAGACTTACAATAACATCAGTTGCCTAATATCCCATGGTTTGTTCAAGAAGGAAAAACTGATGAACATGATCATTCCCCCTTTCTTCCTCCATTTCTCTTCCTCCCCTGTACAAATCATTGTTTGTTGTTGACTTTTAAATATGGAAGAAATATTATTCTATATTATTGTAGGAATCACATGGCCTCCAGATGTTGTTGGACTGCAAGCCCCAACAGTTCTAGTCAGCACAGCAAATTGGTGTGAAATGCTGAGAACTCAAACCCTCCAGCATTTCACAAATGAAAACTGAGAGACATGGCAAAGCAGCATCAGAATGTGGTCAAGATGGGAAAAGTTGTTAATGTGTTACAGCACTCAAACTCATAGAGGCTGCTTTTGCCTGAGCCTGTCTAAAAAGTGCAAGACTCTGCCCCTTCTTTTCTCTTCCTTCCATTCTGAATTAATTGAGTGCAAACTACATTTGTACTTTGAATTCAGTTTGCAGCTATTGAAGTAAGTTGAAAACAAAGGGGGAAAATGGGAGGAGAAGAGAAAAAAAATGGGACATTTGAAAAGCAAATGAAAAAGTGAGATGACATCAGATTGATCAGAACTCTCCCTGTCAAAGGGAGACAGTAGGAGGATGTAGGAACAGCAGTCCACCAGTGTCTAGAGAGCTGTATGATCCCCACTGCTGTTCTGTTGCAAAAAGGTTTTCTGCAGTAAGAACCAGTGATGGTGAACTCCATAACTATCTTGAATTTTTGAAGCTGAGTTTTCTTGAGCATTTTTTTGACATTTATAGAAAATGGATTAAAAAATCAAGTTGCACAGCAGCAGATCTTAATAAATTTTACCGGTGACCACAGAGATCCACATCTGCACATCTTTTTCTTCACTTGGACTGGTTTTTTAAAGGCCCCAAATCATAAGCAAAACTGGTTTAGCAGTTTTGAAGCTATGACGAAAGTTTTCTTGTTGACCCGTCCAAACGTGACGTGAATTTCCCCAGGCAGTGTCCTCATGCCAGATTTAGTTACGGACTCTGGCCAGAAGTACAGCAAAGCTCTAGGCTCAGGGCATATGGAATAAAGATAGAATTTTAAGTTAAACAAATACTAATACAAATAGCTGCTGGCCGTACAAATGATCTTCTTTTTCCTGTTCATAATGTAAGTGGTAGGCAACATCTAGCTAGTGATTATCAAGCACGCAAGACCCAGCAATAGCACTGATTTAGTGTGTATTTTGGAAGGCACCATAACTCAATGATAAAGCATGTAGAAGGTCCTAGGTTCAGTCTAGGACACCCCACTGAAAGGATGGACTGTCAGGACCCATGTTTGAAAACCTGAAGTGTTCATTGCCTACTTCCAGAGTGGTGAACTAGACAGACCAATGGTCTCACTCCATCTAGGACTGCTGTGTTAGGCCACTGTGGTTGTCTGAAAAAAGCTAGCTGAATTAGAAGTGGAATGTATGTTACAGAATATCTATATTTTGGGTATGTTTCAAATACACAGATTCTAATGCATACATTGCTGCTGCTGCTGTTGCTGTTATGTGCCTTCAAGTTGTTTCTGATTTATGGTGACCCTAATGCGAACAGATCACAGGATTTTCTGGGGCTGAGAGTGTGTGATGTGCCCAAGGTCACCCAGTGGGTTTGCATGGCTGAATCGGAAATTAAACCCTGATCTCCAGGGTCTTAGTGCAGAGCTCAAATTACTACACCATAGTGGCTTTCAATGCATATATAAGATCTACAAATGGAAAACAACTTTTAAATTAAGAGTCTTATGGCACCTTAAGGTCAGACAAGTTTAGCTTGTTATAATCTTTTGGAGGTCCACATCTATAAATAAAAATGGATGGGCTTTAAGATGACACTAGATGGCTACCATTCTGGAAAAATTTAAATTAAATTAATATTAATCATTTTTTCCTTTGTTTCATTTTCTTGCCAGGGCAATTTATACCAAATCACTCAGTTTTCATGGGTAGTCTCAAAGCATAGAAAAGTTACTTTCTGTACCAAAACTGCCATGATGGCTGAGTAATTTTGGCCTCTGGCCAAGCTGGCTGGAGCTTCCAAGAGTAGTTTAAAAAAAACTTTTTCAAGAACTAGGTAGACTTGTACAAATTTATAATGTGCACTTCCCTTTTCCTGTGGAATTCTGTGCCTATTTTGAAAAATTCATGGATTTTTGAGATGCTTCCACTTCTTTCAGTTCATTTACTTACATTTCTGGGTGCATGATTCACTCCAGACAAATCACAATATGGCATATACATATTGTTTTTATACAAAAATGAATCAGTTGCCTTTAAGCATGGTCTCCTTCTCCTTGGGATATAATGCCAGTTCTTCTATGCACTATGAAGACTGGAGTCTGAAATCAGTGATGCACATATTTTAATGATGCTATAATTCCCACTGATTTTATGACCTCTGTGGCCGTAAATATTATGGTGCTTGTGCTGCTTCCAGTGAGATACCACACCTTTTTAGCTTCTCCTGGGTTCTCCTAGGAAATGCCAGTAGGATCCAAAGAAATCTTGCTATTGTTAAGATCTGTAGACTTGTTGAGAAAGAATAGCACACAGCTCACCTGCCATGAAAGGAAATTGAAATTGTTACTGGCCCCGCTCCTGTGTTATGCATGTCTTCCTGGCTCATGGACTCATCTGTGTGTGACAGGAACCCGCTCTGAGTCATATTTCCCATTTTCATGATGCAGGTTATAGCCTACTTCCCCTTAGTATCTTTGTTCAGTGTTCACAATTTGTTGGGGCGTGATCCAGGACAACCAGCAGGCAGAATGTCAGGGATGTTCCCAGCAATGTTGCCCAGCTCCCTTTTAATCATATGTAGCCTACTGACATAAGTGACATGTGAAGGGTGGTATTGGATGGCACACCTCTCTGTTCTCTTCTGTGTGTGTGCTGTAGAAGTACCTTTTTCTTTCAACCCCTGTTCAAACACAAGGATCATGGGCTGAAAAACACAAGGATCGTGGGTTTAGTTACTTGGCCCCCATAGTAGAATTGCTAGTCTCAAGATACCTAGCTGGCAATTTCAAAGAACTGTAGGTATAACCTAAAAGACTCCTTATAATTATCAGCAATATCAGGGATCTGTTTAGCAAATTGATGTGGAACTTTCCCTAAAGTAGAGCTTGAAAAAGTTTCTTTCTGGGACTATAACTCCTAGTTTGCTGGGGGCTTTTGCTCCAGAATGTTAAGCTGTGGCTCAAGAATTTGGCTAGGTGATACGAGCCTGCACAAAATTTGAGATACTTAGCAAGAGCCCTGTTGTGTGTCCAAACACCTTGTGAGTCCAGGTTGGTGTTTCCACATGACAAGTCTTTGTAGCAGCACCTCAACTACGGAAGTCCCTGCCAAGGAAAGTTAGACTTTTCTGAGCTTCCAGCAGACAGCAAAACAGTGTTATTTTGGATTTGGATTATCTATTTATTGCTTTAGATGTTTTTCTCCATGACACAGTGCCTTGAGTACCCTGGTGGGCTGAGAAGTGGTGTGGTGATCTTGGGAAAAGGCAGGTGATGTGGTGACAATGGAAGTAGTATTGCCATTGCTGTGGTTTCTGAGGGAGAGAGCAGTAGTCAGTATTTGCTGGGTTTATTCCCCTTTCCCACTGTAATCGCCTTTCTCTTGTGCTTGGTGTCTTTTCAGATTTTAAGTCTGAGGGCAGGGAATTGTCAAATTAACAATTTGTAAGCACTCTGGGAGACCTTTTGGCTCAAAGGCAGAATATGATTGATTGAAATGAATAAATAATGCTGAAAACAAAATAAAAAATAATAGCTCTTTTTTGAAGGAAAAAAAAACTTTTCCAAGCTCTGCCCACTGTATAGTTATAACAAATAACAATTACAATAACGGTTATGTGAGTTATAATAAAAAATAAGTGTTTTATTTTTTTTTGTAGAGGGAAGTTTTTTTTTTTTTAATCATTCCTTTTTTAAAACAGCACCTCTCCAGTGAGGAGCACTCTGGGAAAAATATTGGCTACAACCAAGTACCTTCCAACATTTTGACATTTTATAGTAGAACTCCTTAATGGAGCATAATCTGATTTGCATTGTGGAAATTAAATTTTATAGGCGCCACAATCATTGGGTTTTTTCTTTGCTGCACTGGAAGAAAAAAGAAATATACAAAACAAATCCTAGTAAGAGTGGAGGGAGCAAAGTATATATGCTTTTGAAACACTACGTGGAAGAATGTTTAAGCCAGAACACTGTATTTGAAACTCTAATGCTTTTGTATCCCTTTCTTGTGTTTTGACTAACGTCCTGTATAAATGGTCCCTGAGTGTTAGCAGTGACTTGCTTTTAATTTAGTGGTCCATCCTGGAAGGAATGAACATTTTCACAGCTGTTAAATGGTAGTTATTTTGGTTTCAAAGAAGCACCCTGAAGGTCTGAATGGTAATCACAAAGCAGTGTTGGTCATTGTCTTGTGTTTGAACAGCCCACTTATTCACCACAGTAGTTTCCTAGAGGTAATAATGACCCAAAGTAGACTAATAAACCCCTTTCATGGTGTGGCTGGTCTTTCATCAGCATCCTTTACATTTATTGATCTACACCGAAGCACTGAATAGCTTTGTAGTATAATTGCACTTAAAGAGCTATGTGTGGATGCTCTTTTGATCACTGGTTTGGTGGGAGTCATGATCTAACACATAGAGATTGAAGGCAATGATTTGAAATTAGGTAGATGATTAAACGTGGGAATTTCAAACATGGAAAATACCATCTGCCCCTTTGGAAAGATCAAATAGCTAAAGAGCTCCAAGGCCCTTTCACATTACGCCAAATCAAGGGTCTGTTTCACACTAATAGTGCTATATTCCACTAATTGCTGTGACTGCATCCTATGGAATGCTGGGCTTTGTAGTTTGCTGAGGCACTACAGCTCTCTGTGGCTGAGAATTCTCAATACCTCTCCCTAAACTGCAACCATGAATTAGCATGGTGTAATAGTTTGGATGTTGTGTTAGGACTCTGGGAGATCAGGATTTAAATCACTGCTCAGCCATGGAAATCCACTGGTGACCTTGGACAAGTTACACTCTCTACTCAGAAGAAGGCAATGGTGTAGCCCCTCTGAAAAAATCTTGTCAAGAAATCCTTGTGATAGGTTTGCCTGATGGTTACTATTAAGTCAGAAATGCCTTAAAGGCACTCAGGAACAAACTGTAGATCTCAGACTTGTTAACATGACTTAAAGTGGCATGTAGCACTATAATTGTTTAGTGCGAAAGAGACTCTTGATTTTTAAGAAATGTTTCTTTCAGGATGCATAGCTTAAAATCTTCTACAGTGGCATCATCACTCCAAAATGACTAGCTTTAGATGCTAGGTTGGTTTCTTCTCAGAGAAGGGATTTCTCTTCCCCAGTACTTGTCTTACGGAATGCCTTTGGCAGGGAGTCAGATGGAATTCTTTTTCCCAGGTATTTGGAAGCTGCCTAAAGACCTTTCATTATTTAAAAAGATGTCAGATGTAGATGGGTTTCTTTCGGGTTTTAATTTTAATTCTGAAGTCTATTTTGATAGTTCATTGTACACTGAAAACTTTATTGACTGATTGTATTACAGTTCTTTATATATTATATGCCTCTGTGTGCCAATGTGTGCCTTATGGACCAGCCAGCACCGTAAATGTGTAATTAATAAGAATAGAGATGTCATTAGCTCAGTACCTTGGATTTTTCAAAGTATTCATTTTCCAGCCACAATTTTTAACTGAGGGCCAGTACACACAATGTTCTCGCCATGAGAATGCCACAGGAATTAGCTACCCCTACAACGAATCATTCCTGGCCAAGCATTCAGAAGTACTTAAAACATAGATCATCACCATATTGAGTATCCATAATCTCTGCCAGCCATGGCTAGGAATGTCCCATGGGGGGCATGAGGATTCTTGATGCAGTTTCATATATCATAAGTAGCACTAAATTTTGCAGCTTAAGTCAGGGTCATTCATCATGGTTTCATGTTTAATAGCAGAGATGCAAAAGAATAGCAGGTTTTTGTATTCATGTGACAGGTTCTTTTACTTCAGGTTGCATACTATCATGCATAATTAAATCTTTGCAGAAGCACCATTTTCAATAGCAGATTGTCAGTAGAAGGCTTCTACGTTAGGTATATGATGTGTCAACAAGAAAGACCCCTCTCACTTATGATGCTCCAGGTATGGCATCTGCCCCTTTGAGGTGGGACCAGGTGTCAGTAGTACATTTATTTCTTTACCAGCAGAGCTGATCACTGAGCAGCACACCTATACCCCACCTTGCCTGGACTACAGGTTTATTCGAGTTGTAACCCAAAACTTTGTTTAACTGATTCTTTTTGCATTGCTTTGTGTTAATCTAGAGTTACATACACACATATAAAAAAGTGTACCTTCCAGTGCAGTGCTACTAAAATCTTGTTCAACAGACTGGTGCCTGTCTGTGAGCAATCAGGTGCCAGTCTGTGGCAAGTTTCCAGGAAATTATGTGAATATGATAATAATAGGACCCAAATATGTATTGGTCCCTGGCACATTGAGAAAAAAAAAATCTAGTCAACCACATCAGAAAACTTGAGGAGCACTGTTCTGATGCTCATGTACACTGAGGGTGTTTAACAATAGCCAAATATCAATGAATTACAAAATATGATGAAAATACTGATAATATAAATAATGCTACATAACAGTCTAGAGGAAAATGTTTGCCCAAACAGAAATGTCTTCACTATTTAACACAATGCAATACAACAGGGTGTCAGCCTAGTATCTTTGAACTAAGTTTGAGTACTGTCTCTGAGCTCCTATCTTGGCTGTTGCCTTTGTGTCCTCCATCATAGCTGGGAATTCTCCACTGAAGGGTTTAAATCTGTAATGAAAACATTTTGTTATTGGGAGCCAATGGGTGTTGTTCACATGGCATCACTCTCAGATTGCCACAATAAGACATAAATAAATAACCTCAAAGTTGATTAGGAAGTATACTTTGCTTCGTCATGTCAGGTGTATCAAACTACAGATGAATGAGCTCCCTCAATACATTTCATGCTGGCTTGGCTCAGAAATGAGACAAGATATAGCCAGAATAATTGATGATCACTTGGTTTGTATTTTAGACCTCCAGCTTGCTCAAACCTCTTCCCCCCTTAGAGATTTACCAGCTGTGGCAGCTGATGGCTCCCATGTGAATGTCACATTGGGTCTGCTCACCTAAACTTTCAAGAATGATCAAAGGTGCTAAACTGATAGGTTCAGAACTTTGCATATCTCTTTTAAAGTTAAGACTAAAAACTGGAGCAGGTTCACTACTCCACTGACATGGGAGCCAGGAAATGCTACTGCTTACCTGTCATCATTGGAAGGAGATAGTGGTAGAACATAGGCCAACTCTACCACTTTCTGAAGGAAAAATGCCTAGAGAACTTCATTGGTATTTCTCTTCAACTGTCTTGTTTGGTGTTTTGACAAAATGCATCACAGAGCATTTTACTAATCAACATGCTGAGTCCTAATTGATCCTAGTGGTTTTAGCAATGTGCTCCAAAAGTTCTTTTTTTGCATCACGTACTATCTCTTTCTGTTTCTTTTGTGTGAGTTTGTGTTCCTTAATGGTCTCCTCCCTTAAGCACAATTTAAAGGCTTTCTCTTACCCACTAGCTTCCTTCTCATGTGCTAGTCAGCCATACTAGCAACCTCTTGGCCCTTTCCAGACTGTGCGGTATACATTCTAGCTGAACTTCTAGTACTGTGGTTTTCAGTCTCTGTTCTGGAGAGAGTTGACTCTCTTGACTTTCACTTTTAATTTCCTTTCTACCAGTTGCCTTGTTTTTTGAGGTTTCCTTTTTGAAGTCAAATGTGAATGTGCTGAACATCCTTGGCATTTACTTATGTATAAATTAACTTTGATGGCACTACTGGTCACTGTTGTGAGCTACTTTCATACTAGATGCTATTGGTACTTCCTAATAATAAATTAGGCTGGGAATTGCCTGAGCAATTGTGTCTGTGGTTTCTCCACCATGCTAGTAATGTGAAATCATATCTTGCCATGGTGCTGCCACTGATTTTTTTAAAAACTGAATTTTATGGTCGCTACCTATCCAGCCTAAATACACTGAAGGCACCAGATCCTGGATGATCATGGGAGCTAAGGAAGGTCAGCTCTGGTTAGTACTTGGATGGAGACCACCAATGAATACCAGATACTGTAGGCTACATTTCAGAGGAAGGAACTGACAAAACAACCTCTGAGCATTCCTTGCTTAAGAAAACCCTATGAAATTCAGGTGGTCACCATAAATCCACAGGTGGCTTGGCAGCACTCGCACACACACTCCTTGTAAATATGACTCTAAGCAGGGACCCAATATGGAGAGCAAGCATGATGTAGTGGTTTGAGCATTGGACTAAGACATGGGTAGACCAGGGTCTGAATCCCTGCTCACCCATAGAAACATACTAGGTGAACTTGTGCAAGTCACACTTTCTCAGCCACAGAGGAAAGCAAAGGCAAACACCCTCTGAACAAATGCTGCCAAGAAAACCCCATGATAGGTTTCCCTTCAGGTTGTCAGAAATTACTTAAATGCACACAACAGGCATCTAATGCTTCTCTGAACCTTAGACTTCCAAAAATTGTCCCCCTGTTTTGATTAAAAGTGAAGTAGGGGAGAAACTGAAATTGTTCTGTCTCTGCACATCAAAACTATGTCCTTCCACTTTCCATCCTTTTCTGATGGAGAAAAAGAACCCCTTCCCTACTACTCCTCTGTTGATTGGCATGTAGCTGAACAATTCATATGTTGGAATGAATAGAAAAATAAAATTTCCTTAGTGTTATTGACTGCTTTCACTACTTTCCCATAGAGTTGCCAGATGGAAAACTGGAGATGGCCCCTATGTATTTAATGACTGTGTAGCAATGGGAATGTTAGCAGACAAGCAACAGCTGCTCGAAATTCTCCCTTCTATACAACCATGAAAGGTATAGGTGAAGTCTCTAGTTTTCACTCTGGCAACCTAGTCGCTCAGCACTTCTGGAACTTGGTTCTAAGTCATAACTGTATACTACTGGCCAAAGGAAGATTTGGGAAGATTTGCTTTCCTCTTTCAATTCTTCCATCAGCATTGCCAACTAATTCATCCACTGTCATCACAAACCAGCTAAGTGGGCAAATGCATTGCAGATATTACAGGCTGGTGGGTTTTGGAGGCTTAGCCCGGACTAGTGAACATTTTGGACTCAGTTATGATCGAAACGGCACTAGTGATTACACATTAAGATGTTTTGGGGCTCATAATAAATCAAGCTATTTGGGAATGGAAATTCTTCAGGTTTTTAAAGAGCTGAAGTACTAAATATCGGCAGGTAAGTGAAAAACAATTTCTCCAATACCACTTTGCAAGTTTCTGTGCACTTTATGAAGAACATTTACCTACCAGCACTCAAACATTTGTATCTATGTCTGTAGCTATCCAACTGTCATTGTATATGATACGGTGATTATCTCTTGTAGTTGAGAAAGAGGAAAGGCGCACAAGTTATAAAAAGAATGACTAAATCTACAAGAAAATTTAAACACTATAGTACGAGCAGCAAGGGAGAAGCTGGTATTCAGCAAGGATATCTGAGGTGGATAAGGCACAGTTAAGATTGAATTAAGTATATTGCTTTTCTACTAAATTTTTTTTAAAATTTCTGCTAAATTATAGGGGTGTTATTACAACATGAACATATGTACATCCCTAAATTGCCAAAATCAAATTTAAATTTGAATATCTACTGCCATCTTGTGGTAGAAGCTAGTATTCTAGCCAAACTATTGCCGAGCAGATGATGAATTTGACAGCATGCAGTGTTCTACTATGAAAAGACATCTTGTACGAACCTTTTACAAAGCATCAAGCTTTGTTCTTGGAGCCCCTATGCAAAGTTTAGGAAAACTACATGCATCCAGAATCCGGCAGTTACCATAGCTGGTCTCCATTCTGGCTGGAGAATTCTTGGACTCAGTTCATAAAAGTAATATTTCTAAGCTCCCTGGAGCTGTTTCCATCTGTGACCATTTCACCTGGCAGCCTCAAAGGAAAAGGTGTGTCAGAGTCCTCCTACACTGATTTTGTTGGGTGCAGCTGGTGTTTGTTTCCTTAGAAATAAACTCGCTTAATTCTCCTGATTCTTTGTTCCTTTGCCTCCTATCTTTCCAATAGTAAGGTATTATTTTGAAGTGGAAACCACAATGGGTGAATTGGAACAAAATCAGTATGTAAGTCTATTATAAATTAATGAAAAGAAAGTCCTGAATCTGTCTTTTTGTCTATCTCACAGGGGCTTTCTGTATGCTGATTTTGGAAATTTGCCAACTTAGAGAGCTACAAGCTCTCAACTATTTAATCTTTTGGAAAATTCCAGAATCCATAATAGGGAAGCTCAAATGACAAAGAATAATATGTTAGGTGCTACAGGGCACATTGTCCCCTCCAAATAAGAATACTGTCCCCTCAGATGAATTTTTCCTCCAGTCTCCATATTTCTAGAGTTACTGTAACTTAGAAATCCAGTT
Organism: Ctenosaura bakeri; assembly: GCA_948474755.1. Classification (NCBI taxonomy): domain Eukaryota; kingdom Metazoa; phylum Chordata; class Lepidosauria; order Squamata; family Iguanidae; genus Ctenosaura; species Ctenosaura bakeri. The sequence goes on from CAOLHI010006164.1 coordinate 27,849, forward strand.
GAATATTTAGGACATTCAAATGGAATATCTAACACAGACTAGAATATCTAACAGACTAACACAGTATAGACTAGAATATCTAACACAATTTTAGTGGAGACTGCCCAAAGAAGGCGACCTAGAAGTTCTCCCATCTCAGGTATCTTCTCTGTACGTCTTTTGGTTTATGGTTGAAACAGAAACTGGCTTGCATTTTGCAGAATGATTTGTGTACCACAAAAGTCAAGGCAGGGATTGAGAAGAATAAACCTCTATATGTCTGAAATAGCTGAAAGTCCCCCTCTAATTTTTTTCTTTTAACCCCTTCATGATTAACAATCCATGCTTGGCATGTAATTTGGGCTATCCGTAGATTTATTGTAACATTCCTGGGAACATGATATAGTACGTAGGCCAGGGGAACTTACTTCAGGAAACTAAATATCCACCTAGGGTCTTTTTACTTTACACAGTTGTAGCACTATGACCATTTCTGCACTACACTGTTCTAGTGCTATTACTGCACTTTCAACATCCTATGGAATCCTGGGGTTTGCAGTTTAGGGAGGGGCATTTAGAATTCTCAGCCAGAGAGCTCTTTGGTCTCAGTAAACTACAAATCCCAGAATTCCCCAGGATGTTGAAAGTGGAATAATAGCACTACCAAAGCGTACTGCAGAAATGGCCTATGAGTCCACTTTAACTGCCATGGCTGCATCATATGGAATCCTGTAGTTTAGTTACACACTAGAGTTTTCTGGATGAGAATTCTAAATACTTTTCCCTAAACTGCAAATCCCAGGATTCTATATGATAGCACTTACAGTTTTTCGTAGTACTATAATTGTGGAGTGTGAAAGGGTCCTTGAAACAAAGGTGAGCATTTTTTGAGTTATGGGGAGGTAAAAGACTCCTCTAGGTTTGGTTAAATGAAAGTTGGGTGTGTCATATGCTCTCAGACCCAGAAAACCCTGCAATAGATTCACCTTTGGATTGTTGTAATTTGCAAATGACTTGAAGGCACACAACAACAAAGTCTCTCCACAATTGGCCATTCTGTCTGAGGTGATAGATGCTGTATTCTAACAATACTTAGAGGACTATAGGTTCCTGACCTAAAAGATGTCTTCATATTTCACCCCCCGCAAAGGTTGATTTGATTTCTGAGAAGTATTTTCATTTTACCCCCCTCAAACATCCCCAAAATGCTTAGCTGAAGTTAATAATGGTCTTTCCTTCCCCCCACATCCAGGTCCTGGTCTTTCTCAACTTTGTTGTTTCTCGAAATGGCTCTGTGAAATATATATATATATATATATACACACATACACACACACACACACACACATACATACATACATACATACATACATTCATCCATTCATTCTATAAATGAACAGTCTCTCTGTCTGTCTGTCTCTCTATCTCTCTATACATATATAAGGTGGAAGGAGATAAGCTTTTAGGACTTTCTTATGAGCCTGTCTCCACCTCACCTGTTCATTTTATTTTCTGGCTGTGTTTTAACAAGGCTGGATATAATGGATGTCAGACTCTGAAGGGAAATGTAATCACAGTAATAGAATAATTATTGAAGTTAAGCTTTGATAAGCAAGCAAAGAGCTGGATCCCTGGAGAGGAGAGCAGCCATTTTTGGCAGCCTTCCCGATGATGAGGTAGCGATTGCATGCCTAGAAATCACTGTCCAATACAGATTATAGTAGGCCTTTTCTATGTGTGTCTCTGCAAAATAAACATAGCTGCCCTGCTGTGGATGGCATCCCATCAGGGGCTTGCTGTCACCCATCGCAAAAGCAGGGATTGGACTGTATTTTTCTCCAGGGGCCTTGTCACACTATATAATTATAGTGGCATGATTCTATCTTAACTGCCATGACTATATCCTGTGGAACCCTGGGTTTGTAGTTTAGGAAGTCTCAGCCAGAGAGTTCTAGTACCTCACTAGACTACAAATCCCAGGATTCTGTAGGATGCGGTCATGGCAATTAAAGTGGAATCATACAGTATAAATGTGCTGTGTGCAAGGCCTGCAAGATCCTAAGTTGTACAGTCTAAGTTGCTCTTAAGTTGGGGGACATAAACAACTTTGGTAAGGTCTTGGGGGGCAATTTCACAAATTCCAGGCTCTGCTGTGGACTTCCCTCCTTCCTCCACAACTAATCTGCTGCAGTTTGATAGCAAAGTTATGACACCAAATTTTGGCAGCAAACTGGAAGAAGTCAATATAATACAAGCTAGTAATTATAATGGCTTTCAGCAATTTACTGCTGAATTTTGGCAGTAATGATTTTATTGTTGTTCTAATTGGATACTTTATTTTAAAACCCTTTAAAATATAATAATTGATGGGTTGTTTATTTTTTTTTAAAGAAGTACTTGTTTTAATTTATGCTGTGAGCCTCTTTGGCTTCTCTTTGAGAAGAAAAAATGAGATATACATTTGTTAAATAAGTGAATCAGTAGACAACTGAGATGCTGCATCAGCTGTGATATGCAACTTTACAATAATGCAGCTACATCCCCAACACAATACAATAGAGAATTGCAATGATGCACAATGGCACAATGTGCAAATTATGTCTTGTTGTGCAACAAGGGCTTCCAACTTATAACTGGGAACTGCACAAGATATTCCATTGTGCAGTGAAGCCTCCAAATGCATAACACAACACCCTGAAAGGTGGGAATGTTTTTTCCAGATGGGTACAGGGGATCTATGAATTTTCACTGCCCTCCATTCTGGATTATCAGAAAGGGGATCATTGCTCCTTTCTTGGACTATCCTTGAACAAGAGTAGCCTGTCCCACAAAATGCTGCACATCCATTGCACAGTGGTCATGCTTCTCACTCTGCTTTTGCAATGGTCTTGGTGGTGCAGCTGTGACTACACTCACCTCCTTGGAATATGACCACTGTGCAACACCATAGTTGTAAAGTGTGCTATCGTAAATTGGTTTTTAATTTCATAAACTCCCAACAGGAGGAGGCAGGGAGCTGCAAACCTTGTCATGGTGGCCTATGCATTGTTCTACAGCAGGGAAACAGCAGACCACACATAGTCACCAGGGGCTTTTTGGTGCACACTGAGGATTCTACAACCACAAATATTTTTCTCAATGTCAGTTAATGTAAATAAAATATACCTAAAATATATCTTTCAACCTGCCCCAAACAAACTAAGAAATATGGAAACAGATACTGAAAGTTAGTTCTAGTTTCTTTTTTTTGGGGGGGGGGCAATTTCAGCTAGTTTTCAGGATAGAGTGGCCACTACAGGGACATGTAGTCAAAAATTGGTTCCTGCACTCTCCATTGAGTGGTTTCTCAGTCATACCACCATCCCAGGCATGTCTGGTGAGGATACAAGTGGCTGTTCCCAAGTTGTGGAACTCCCTTTCCTGAGAAGTCCAGTTGGCCCCCACCCTGATGTCTTTCCACTAGCAGGTAAAGACTCTTTTTATTTAAGGAAGCTTTTAGTTTTTAATGTGTTGTGGCAGATAACGCTTTTAAGGAGATGGGGGATGTAGGCATTTTTTGTTATGTTTTTAAACACTTTTTAATGTTCTTTGTTTTTAATGCCATTTTTAACTGTTCTTAACTTGGGATTTTTAGTTGAAATTTAGTTTAATTGCGTTTTAATTTTTCTATTAAGGATTTTTAATTGTATTACGCTTTTACAACATTTTATTCTGCTTTGGATCCTAGGTTGGGAGAAAGGAAGGATATTAAATAAATAAATAATACATACATACATACATACGTAGATGCTCATCTCTGTTCTAAAATCTTGCTTCCATTCTACATCAGTAATCTGCTCATTTGACAATGGTATGGTTGTGGAAATGGTGTGTTAGATTTTTTCCAGGTGAGTATTGACCCTTTTAATGCAGAACAAGGATGCTGTAAGTTCAGATATGTGTGTTCTGTTCTGGGCAAATGAAGAGCTGTTGAAAAATCCTCACTCTGCACCTCAGTTTGCGCCTTCATGTACAAGTTGCAAAATTGGACAGTGCATTTTGGCTAATTTCAAGGGCCATTTTTGGATGAGTAAGGGGGAAAGTGAAATGTATTCAAGCTTGGTGGTAGATGTCATCATGCCACTCTTTCTCTTCACCACAAAATTCCTCATTCCAAGGAACAGGTGGCGTGTGGGGTGGGAAGAAGTGATATCCATCATGAAGAAAGTCATCTATCTGTTCTGAGAGTAGAATGTTTCTTTTCTTTTTGGAACTGTCCTTTTTCCCTTTGGAAAGGCAGCCAATGCATAACTCTGGGGGAAGATCTTCTGTTAGCCTCTTCCTCACAAAATGCAAAATTTAGAAGTCTGTTTTTCCCCTTTTCAATTCCCTCCACCACCCCCCTGCAAAAAAAAAGATTGGACTAGACTTTTGGCAGCTTTAGTATCGGTCTGCATGTTACAAATGAGGTTGTATTTAAAAGAAGGGAATGTTTACTGTTTGTTGCTGGAACTTCAGTGATACAGAATCTCTTAAGTCAATTGCATTTCATTGCTCTTTATCAAGGAGTATCACATGTTCTTGAAAGCATGGTGGCAATTTGATCTAGTTCTTACACAGAGGAGATGAAAATGAAATTAGAATGCTTCTAATTGGGTACAGTGGAGAGCCCAGGTTCCAATTGCATTTTTAGTTAGTTTAAGGGATTGCAACAGAAAATGATGTGGCTATACACCACACAGGGTATTTTGCAGAGAAGGATGACCCAGTGGCATTCTTCATACTCAGCACTTTTTTTTCATCATGGTACCCATAAAGTCATGGAATCTTAGGGCCAAGCAGTGAACAAATGAAGTCTTTGACATTAGGTTCTTTGCTTGCTTTCTCCCCCTTCCTTCTCTTATTTTCATCTTCTGAAAATGCAGAGAGTTTCACCAAGATCACATCATTATACTTCATGGATGGGCAACTTCCTCAATTTGGAAACCACTTTGGTTGCCCCAGAATCTTTTGGGCTTGCAACACTGTTACCACCACCACAGTTGCCCCTGAAATAAAATAAGGTTAGTTGACAGATTTGTGGATCATATTACAGCAAAGAAGGAAGGCAGTGAGTTGTGATTATGTTAAAACTGGTGCTGTCTGTTTAGCCAGTATTTCCAAAAAGAAAGGTGAAAGGGTGGTGATGATGATGATGATGATGATGATAAATTTATTTTTATCCCGCCTCTCCCAATGGATCGAGGCAGCATTACAGCAATATATAAAATACATTAAAACATTAAAATGTGCCCCATCCTCCCCACCATCCCCAAGGATGGTTGCATCCTTTCCATTTCTTTCTTTTTTTTTTCCTCATTCTTTTTTCATGACTTTCAGAGAGTGATATGACAGAGTTACAACTTTCTGTGATCCTTGGGTGGTAGAAATTAAACTTTTGTACTTTTCCTTCGACAGCCTTTCTGGCAAGAGCTTCAGTAAAGACAAAGATGCCATGCATTGCATTGTCTACCACCAATAAAACTTATGCTGTAGCAGTAATGTGTGTCAGTGTTTGAGACTGAAAGATTTCTTGGGCAGACCCAAAATGTCACTCAGTTCAAGAATAGAACAAATGGCCAGCAGGAGTTACCATGTGGCATGAACTGGATTTAAGTCTAGCAAAATACCATAAAATGCTGGTGTCATAATTTAAATTTCAAAAATCCAGCAATGCAGAAATAAACTTTAAAGAGATTTGGATTACAGCAATGACACACACTTTATTTACATATCTTTTTATGAAAAATTAAAAGTATTTCAATACTATATGCAATGTGTGTGCGAGAGGGGAACAAGAATGGAATTCAGATTTTAATGTTTGTAATTCATTTATCCAGGCTTGGACATTAATAATTGCATTTCAGAGAAAAGTGATAATGTATATTACTCCCATTGAAATGAAAGTATTTGCAGTGCAATCTATGCATATTTACTTAGAAGTCTTGCTGTATCATACTTACCAACATTTCAGAGATGAAAACTAGCCAAGCCTGTGGCCAAGCAACATCAGAAGGTGGTCTTGATGGCAAAAGTTACTGCTGAGGAAGGACACAGAAGCTAGAAGAGGTTGTGGCAGTTAGGCACAAGCACTGTATGCTGGCAGAAATGCCCTTCTGGTGACAGAACACTCTTCTAAAGGGATTTGCCAACAGAACTAAGTTCTGTTAGAAGAGCCAAAGAAGGTGGGTGTGTTAGATGATGCACAGGACAAGAGAGGACCTGAGTGTGTACCAGATCCAAGCCGCCTCCCTTGCAGGTACAGAGCAACAATGTGATTAGAAAGTTAGGTCAGAGTGAGGGCAGACTTCAACTACAATGCTGTGTCTAGTTCTAGGCACCACAATTCAAAGAGGATATTGACATGTTAGACCATATTTAGAGGAGGGTGACCAAGATGGTAAAAGATCTAGAAAACAAGCTCTGTGAGGAATTAGGAAGCCTATGTTAAGTTTGGAAAAGACTGAGAAGTGACATAATAGTCGTCTTAAATATCTGAAGGATGTCATGTAGAAGATGGAACAAGCTTGTTTCTCCTGTTCCAGGAACTGGAACACGAACCAATGGATTCAAATTACAAGAAAGGAGATTCCACCTAAACTTTACAAAGAACTTCTTGACTATATAAGTTGCTCAACAGAGGAAAGGACAGCTTTGGAGAATGGTGGCCTCTCCTTCTTTGGAAGTTTTTAAACAGATATTGTATGGCCGTCTCTTGGGTGTGCTTCATCTGTATATTCCCACATGCCAGGCAGTTGGACTAGATGGTCCTTGTAGTCCCTTCCAATTCTATGAGTCTCTGTGACTCTAATCATAAGGATTCTCCAGCACCCCTAGGTTGGGAGGAGTATGGATTCTACCTAGCTGCAGCTGGCTCGGCTGATCTTTCGCCCTCTTTCTCAGGTAGTTTGTATGATAAGCAAGAAGAATGTAGAAAAATAGAAAAAGAACCACTATTCTGTTGCCTCTTCAAGTCCTGCATATCCTCGTCCCCATAATACCCTAAAGGACTGGAGTATGGGTAGTAACGGGTGATCACATTTTAAAACAGTTTGGATCTTGGTTTCTCCTTACCACATTCCCTGGTGTTCATCTCTGGGAGCAAAGAGCATCTCAAATGGAATGCTAAATTCCATCTAGTGTAGCAGCCTCAACTTCTGATTGTGTTGCAATTGAACTCCTATCATCCTAAGGCAGCAGTCTGGTGATCATGTTGGTTGAGGGAAATTGTAGTCCAACATACCAGGCTGGAGTCTGGGATCAGTTGCGTGGTTGGCTAGTGAGCCTTCTATGCTAGGCAAGGAAGAAGCCCTTTTTTGCAGTGGCATCTTTCAGCTATGGTCTCCAGGTTGAGATTGAGTAGATTCAAGTGTTGGATGAGTTCTGCTATCAACTAAAGACTTATTTGCTAATCGAAGCATTTTCTTTGTTTTCTTCGTTGCTAAAATTATGAGTTATCCTGGTTTTAGTGAATTGTTTTTAGTAGATATTATTATTTACGGCTACTGTCTTTATTGTAATTGTTTTTTATTGTAGACCAACTTTGATAATGGAAAACTGGTCCAAGAATGCTCAAAAACAAATAAGACCATAATACAGCTGCTGTTTCTCTCTGTGTTTCCTTCCTATCTCCTTTTCTTTCTTTTTAGGGAAGAGAACACCAAAGACAAAGGACAAGAAAAAGAAGAAAAAGAATTTAATGGAAAGAGCCCAGAAGCAACATAGCCTCTTCTTAGCCACAGACCGAGCTAGTCAATAAGAGACTGGAGTTGTCTGTCTGTACAAGTGGGCTTATATCTATCTATATATTTGTTCATATTTTTGCAAAACGCACAGAAGCTGCTACCTGCTCCTGCACACAGATGCACTGCAATTCAGCTGCTTGGTTGCAAATAACTTGTGGGGGGTGGGCCTGGTAGGGAGGGAGAAAAAGAGAATGTCCACAAGCTTGTTTGTGTTATTTATACTTTTATTGTTTATTTGTTGTTCTTATTGTTCTTGTTGTTTCCCCCAAAACCTGGAGGCATCCGGGGCAGAAGAAGCACACTGAGTTGAATCAGTGGATTTGTATCCCCTCTGCCTCCTCCTCACTGAAAGAAGTATTTTTGAGTTGCTTTGTTTTGCTTTTGCTTTTGTCTTAACTCAGTATCTGCAAGATAGAAACAATCAATGTCTTGGCCTAGGACTTTGCAGCAGGAGCATTAAGACTGCAAAAAATAAAAATAAAAAATAAAAAAATAATTGCCATTGTTTAACGGACTTGTGCATATTTATATAAGGGAAGGAGGCCAGGGAGTTAGGATTGCATTTATGGCCTTTGTTTCTCACATTGTAAATTTTCAAGAATAAATAACACTAAGCAGATATTCATAGATAATGTTCTTTGTCCTCAGCACCTGTTATATTGGAACAATTGTATAGTCAAACTGCTCCCAACTGATATATCGCAGGAGTTGCTGCTTAGTATTTCAGAAGCACAGCAGTTCTCATGTGTCTACATATAAATAAAACCTATTTACGGTATGTCTCTGTGTGTCTGTTTTCTTCCATGCAGCTCATATTTCATTTCTGTTTTATTTCACTTTGATTCTAAGAAAGGATACATATTTTAGGGCATGAGGGGTAATATAGAAGGTTCTCAGAGCCAAACTTTAGAACAAGATTTGATCAGATGGAATCTGTTCTCACTAGAAGCAGTTTGGCCTGTTCTCCTTCCTCTCTTTGGATTCCTTTCAGACAGTGAGTAACTGAGAATGATCAAGGTTCAAACATCAGGCCAAACTACATAATCAGTTCCCCTTTGATTATACAAACATAGGGCCAAATAGCCATGGAACCAAACTATAATTAAAGGGAGTTTGGATGATGTATGAATTTGATTAGAGCAATGATGTCAAAGGAAGAGGAGTTAAACTTCATCACTCAGTTTTGCTAGGAAGAATCATTATCCATCATTAATGATCATTCATTTTCAACTACTCCAGAAGGTGAGTGCCTATCATATCTCTTTGGATGCTCAGCCATTCTTCACACAGTACCTAAGGCTCAGTTGCCTTTGCATGCTTTTCTCATTCAAACATCAAAAACAATTCATTATGTATTAGGGCTGCTGGGTGAACCACAGGGCAAGGCTCTTGTACCTTCTGTTTCCCATGGCAACTTTATTCTCCATATATATCCAAAATAATGCGGGTGTTCCAAGAGAATTTTATGTATGCCACGTTGTAGAAAATGCAACATTTGTGTCAGTGCGTAAAGATTTAAAGATATGATATCTAAGAGCAGTAGTGATATGGTTAAGTAGTTTTCAGTGATCCATATTCTCCTTATTTCTAATTTACCCATATGAACCTCTCTGACATGGAAACTGATTCTCTTGGTGATCTTTCCACCTCTCCTCTTCCTTCCCACTTGTTATCTCACTACTATTAAAAGTGAAACCAGGTTAGTTCAGTGCTAGTTTAGCACCTTTTGAGGGCTTCCCTATCATTACTGACATTCTTACAGTAAAGCCTTAGTTCAGTGGTTCTCTAACTTTTTACTCCAGTGCCCCTCTTTACATCTACCTTGTTTAGTGTGCATATTTTTGCTCACACAAGATGGAGAACTCATGGCCCTGCAGATTGTTCTTGGATGTTGTATGCTCCAACTATCCTGATTTGGCAGGGACGATCCTCTGTCATTCTACTTCTCAGCTGCTTTTCAAACATCTCAGTTTCTCTTTCTTCCTTCCGCCCCCCGCCTTTTGGTTTAGTTCAATTGCAGCAAACTGAGTTCCAAGAGCAAAAGTTGTTCAGACTCAGCGTATTCAGGAGATGGGAGAGGAGAGGGCAGAATTGTGCCCTGCTCAGTAGCCTCAGATAGAAAGAAACTGCCACACTCTCCCCTACATTGTATGTTCTTTCTCATTAACAGCTTCAGCCATCTTAACCACATCCCAGATTTCGTCTGTGACATGTTGGAGGATATGGGATGCCAACATCTATTACTCCTTCCCCAATAACCATGCCCCTGAGGACTTGTTCTTGTATGTCTTCAAGTTGTTTCCAATTTATAGGGACCTTAAGGTGAACCTATCACAGGGTTTTCTGGAAGCTGAGAGTGGGTGATGTACCCAAGGCCACCCGGTGGCTGAGTGGGGAATCAAACCGTGGTCTCCAGGGTCATAGTCCAGTGCTCAAATCACTACCCTATGTTGGCTGTTTTCATGAGCACTTACCATACATTATTGTCCAACAGCATCTGGAAAGCCACAGGTTGTCCACCTCTGCTGTAAATAAAATAATGCAGTAAGAGAGAAGAGTATGATTTTCCATACAATACGGTACAAGAAAAGAGGAAGAACATATTTGGAGTCTCCTTCGGAAGCCCAGATTTTAGGGTGTCATGAGGAGGCAACTGCTCCCTTAGTTCTAGTTGTTATGAAACATTGCTTCTTTCTACAGTCCTGTGGCACCTTACCTGATGTACTTGGGTAATTAAAAGAGGGATGGGAAACAAATTCTCACAGCAAAGTGACTTGGATCCAAGTAGAATTATTTCACACCTTCCAAAGTTTCACAGAGGAAAACTGGGATACGTGTTACCTAGCAACATCAGAGGATGGTCAAGATGGCAGAAGCTCTTAATGAGAAAACAGCCAACCTAGCAGGTGCTGCAGCAGTTTGCATTTTCCTGAACTTGCTAGGGAGGGCAAGATGCTGCCCTTTCCTCTCACCCTGCTGAGTTATTTCAGCGCAAACTATGTTTGTACTTTGAGCTGAATTTTCAGCAATTTAAGTAAGCTGAGGCCAAAGAGGGAAAGTGGGATAAGGAGAGAGGAACTGGGATATTGTAAAAGCACATGAAAAGTGGGATTACAGAGGATTAATTGGGACTGTCCTTGTAAAATTGGAACAGTTGGAGGATATGTTATTTTACTACAGCCTGGCATTTAAGATATGCATAGTGTAAACCTCAATGTAAGCATTTGTTATATTCATCCAGCCCTTGCAAATTTGAGAACTGAGCTGTACATTTGTGTCCCACTCCCAATGTCTTCAAGAAGGCACATGGGCCCTCTAAAGATCTATGCATGTTTAACCTTAAAAGTCTGAAGGGAGCTTTCAAATGCATGCTGCTGAAGACACTTATACACCCCTTTCTGACCAGAGATCAGAAAGTCCCAAGGTCTTTGTGGAAATGTGCACGCTCACATACACAGTAAGACTGGGAAGAGTTTGTGAGCATGGCATGGGAGCTGCACAGTTTTAGCCCTTGTGAATGCAGACAGAAGCCCTTTATGAGGCCATAATGTACCTCCTTTAATAACAGTCATGTCCTTATAGTTTTGAAAATACAGCATAGAGGCTAACAATGTGCACCTACATTTACTTTTAAACTGTTCTTACTCATTTGCTAGAATCAAAGAAGAGGAAATCGTGTTTGCCTTCTATTTAACTAGAAAGGATCCTTTCTTGTTAGCCTGCATAACTTGTGGAGAGTGCCTTGTCGTTAAACTTTCAGAACCTTGTTTCAGAGATCTTCCATTTGGAAGTTTAAGCAAACACTGCTTACATTCTTCCCCGCATAAAACCAAGCGCATACAAGATGTGGCCCTCCAGATATTCTTATATTGCAAGGTCTAACCCTTTCTGTCCCACATTGGCAATATTCATACATTTGCATGCACAAAATTAGAAAAGCTCAAAAGTACTGCTAGTATCTTGTGTTTTCAATTAAACATGATTTTGTATGTGTAATTCCAGATCTCTAGCTATTCTATTAAGCCAAGATCAGAAACAACAGAAACCCAGGATCAGAGAGTATATTGGAGTTCCCCTAAAACAGGGGTCCCCGTGCCTTTTTGGCAGACATCAAAGTTTAGAAAAAGCTCAAGGAAGAGGCTCTTCAGGTTTTAGCAAGTCATAAAGTGGTTGCCACAGTGGCCTGGCTAGTTAGAAAGACTGGCTCAAGAACTGTGTACAAGGCAGAGATCAGATCTGAAGCTAAACCACAATGCCAGAACTATGCTTTGGCCCTAAAAATACCCATTTCACAGAAGGAAAACCAGTAACAGTCAGGGAAAAACATACAAACCAGGCAACAGGCATTCCTCAATAGGACAAACACAACAAAAGAAAAAGCTCTCTGCTGTCTTCTCTAATCTGTCTGCTAGCTGTCTTTTACAGGACGCACTGTAGAAAAAGTTTTGTTGACTACATCTCCCAACATTTTTCATAGAAAATGGCCAGTGCCTGGGAATTATAATCCAAAAAAGTAATTTTTTCAAACTCTGGACATGACATGTTTTTTTCTTTATAGTGAACATGCTTGCCATTTCCGCACTAGTTGCTATAGCGCTATTATTCCACTTTCAACATCCTATGGAATCTTGGGGTTTGCAGTTTAGGGTGGGGCATAGGATGTTGAAAGTAGAATAATAAGTGGAATAATAGTGTTATAACAGGCTAGTGCAGAAATGGCCTAAGTGTGTGTAAGTGCCTTCAAATCACCTTCCAACTTTTTAACGCAAGGAATAACCAGAGGTGGTTTTGCCAGTTCCTTCCTCCAAAATACAACCTACAGCACCTAGTATTCATTGACAGTCTTTCACTCAAGTACTAACCAGGTCTGACCCTACTTAGCTTCCAAGATCAAATGGGATCTGGTGCTTTTAGGGTATTTAGGCCATATGGAGAGGGAAAAGACTTACTTAGCATTTAGCATCCCTCTATATCTGACTTAACTGCCTGGTGCACAATAAAATTATGCATTTAAGTAGATTGATACATTATTGTGAACGTCTTAGATTAATTTGATAATCTATATATTATCTTAAAAACTGTTTTCTGAGTTTCAGAATATTCAACCACATGGAATTTCTTATACACTAAAAGAAATATTTTCATTCGAAGAATTGTTTGCTTGAGTGAATGAATGGAAACTGACCATGAGCTGATGGCTGCAACTTGTTAATCAGACTGTTAGAAAGAATGACAATGTCAATCCACAGACCCATTTTTCAAATTGCAGAGAGTCCAACACTCACTTCTTAGCAAAATCAAAACAGTTTGGAATAAAAATGTAATTGGAGTATGAGGGATAGGGCTGTGAT